>JAHBCN010007404.1:0-43531 GCA_019359885.1 Listronotus oregonensis | reverse complement strand
GGTCATAAAAAAATTTAAATTAATCTTTTTTTTTTTTTTAAAATTTTTTCCCTATGGTTTAACCCTTTAAAAATTTAAAATAATTTCCCCAGTTTAAACAAAAACGAAAAACTAAGTAAGAAAAAATACCGTTTCGCCAGGGTTTTAAAAAAATTGGATCCCCCTTTTCCCCCCTTAAAAAACCGACGATAAAAGTTTTAAGATTGCCACCCTGAAAAGGGGGTAACCTTCGAAATTTTTTTCCCTTTTAAAAGTTTTTTTGAAAGAAAAAAAAAAGTCTTTACAATCTAAACCCCTGAATTTAAAGAAATCAAGGTATATTTTTTTTTAAAACTGTGGGTTAATCCGCAATTTTTTAAAAAGGGGTTTAAAGATTAATAACAACAAAAAAAAAAATTTTGAGCTTGTGTAAAGAATATTTAAAAAATTTTGTTTGGTTTTTTAGATGTAAATTTTAAAATAAAATTAAACTGATCTAAAGGATACTTAATTTGAAGCTAACGTTAATAACTTTGGGCTGGAAAAAAGCAACCTATGTAATTAAACGGAAAAGATAAGGGCCAGTGATGATCGCGTTGTTAAATTTAGCAATAACTTAGCTTTTTAGAATGTTTAACAAAACGTCATTGTCAGTGTTATTAATGTTTTGGGGGAACCCTGTCAAAATCTGACATTTTGTTAAACATTCAAAACCTTTTTTAACCCCACAAATTGTTAAAGTTAAAAACGGTTTTTTTAAAAAATTGTGGGAAGCGGTTTTAAAAAAACTTGAAAAGGGCAATGACTTTTTTAAACATTCAAACAAGCCGTTTTAAATTTTTAACAAGCGTTTCCTCGGCCTTGTTTTAATTTTTTAAAACTTATCTTGACCTTTTTGAAATTTTTAAAACCTAAGTTAACTCTAACTTTTTAAACGAAATGGAGCCCCAAATTAAATAAGATATTGATTTTTACAGCATACAAATTAAAAACTTACAGTATTTCATGCTGAGCTCTTTTGTCTGCGGTTTTAGTAAAAAAAAATACATTCAAATATTGGAAATTCTCTTAAATCCTTTCTTTGTTTTAAAAAAAAATAAATACCCGGGATTCCTTAACACGGTCAAAGACACAGTACTTTACAAAAAAAAAACAACTTAAATAAGATTACCTGCAACTACTGATTAAAAAAAAAACCCAAAAGGTTAAAAAAAAACCCGGATCGCATTTTAAAAAAACTTTTTTAATTAAAAATACCCAAGAACAAATATTGTAAGTAGGTCTTACATTTTAAAAACTTTTTTTGTTTTTACAAAAAAAAAATAATAAAAAAATTCGTAAGAGCAGTCAGAGCCGCATTTAACATTAGCGGGCAAATTTTTTAAATCAATAAACGTTTAGTAGTTAATAAAACAAAATAATTTTTAGTATTATATGCAAAAAAATTTATAATCTCCGTGTCAGGCGCCAATGAATGGATCTGCAATAATATAAATATAGGGTAAATTTTGGTAAAGTTATGATGACATATGAAAAAAAAAATAAAAAAACGTATTTCCCCCCGGGCCCCAGGTTTAAGACTGTGGGGCCCTTTTGGAGATTTTGTGGGGGGCCCCTAGTTCTAACCTTTTAAAAAAAAAAAAAATTACTTTTTTTTTAAAATATATTTTAAAAAAATAATACCAATTAAAATTAAAGTGCATTTTTTTAAAAATTAGAACAAATACGAAAACAATATCTTAAGGGTTTAATAGAATGGAGTGGGGAGGCCCTCATTAAAGTTTTCCCCACTTTTCTACATTTTTAATTGTTTGATTATATCAGAATATCAAATTTCCCTTCAAAACATCGTGCTCAATATTCATTATAAAAGATGTTTAGCCTACCGTCAAACCCCAAGGTACGACATTTACTCATCAAATGCCAAAATAAGGGGTAATTATTGTGCATGGAAAAAAAAAATTTTTCCTAATGTTTTTTAAAATTTTGGTTTGATTTTAAACCTTTAATCCGGTTTCGGAAAAACAATTTACAATTTTTTTAAATAAAAAATTTGAAAGAAAAACTTGACGGACGGGAAGTAAAAAACCATTCCCCAAATTGAGATTGGATCTCCCTCAAGAGGGGGGTAAATTGGAAGTGCTTATCAGGGCCTTTTTAAAAAATTTTTTGATATTTTATTGATTGGGCCTGATTAAAAGTGAACAAAATTTTATTTTTAGTTTCCGTTTAATTTCTTTTTTTAATATTTAATGTAATCATGTTTGTACAAAGTATACTGTAGGTGAAGGTAAAACGCAAAAAATATGAAAAGAAAAGTTATTTACTAGTGTTTACTTGTCTGAATTTGATTTTTTTCCGAAGTCTTTATTCTGGGGGTCCCTCTTTTGTAGAGGCCCCGGGGCTGTAGCCCCAGTTGCCCTTATGTTAAACGCGCACTTGGCGCGAGACACTACTGTGTCTGTAGTCCTGTGAATTTTGCAGCTGTTAATTTATAAAATTTGAGACACTAGCACTTTTTGTTGATAAAATTGCACGTGTATAATAATTCTAAACCTAATCTTAATAATGAAAAAAGTTATTTTTTTATCATAATATGAAGATGATTTCGACACAAATGCGCTTTTTAAAGCAACTTTGCCGCCCTGAGCATTAGTCCCGAGGAAATTATCTTGAAATCTATGCATTTTTAGCAAAAATATCATATCATATTTCTTGTAAAAAATGTAATTTACTATTTAAATGACCTGTTGTAGTTATTTTTTTTGTAAAAAAATGCAATTGTAAACGAAATGCAAAAAAATAATAAAAATAAAAACAAAAATATCGCAATTTTTATTTGTTTATTATTAATATATATCCACAATTTTTGGCATTTGGCAAGGCATTAAATCTGAGTTTAAGTTTAATTTATTATATTTAACACTACTAAATCTTTAATTTTAGTTTTTCTCTGTATTACTAAAGTAAACCGTTTATTGTTTTTCTACTAAATGATCGAACTAACCAGCAGACAATGAAATAAACCAAAACCTTATGCTTAAATCGTCAGAGACTTAAGTCCTGTTTACCGGATAAAATTTACGATCCATTAGAAAAAGCAATAAGACCTCCAGCTATGAAATTATTACTGAAAGTAAAAAAAGGCGGATTCTAGCAATTATCCCCCAGTGCTCAAAATAGCAATTATGAGGTAATTTTAACCAGTACGAGTATTCCCATAGTAAAAATGAATAAGAATAATGTTTTCTCCTATAGAGACACCCCGTAGAGGGCTTGTACGAGTGAAATCTAAAATGAACGGTAGAGATTCACAATATTCTATAGCTAGCATCAGACTAGGTAAGTCTGAGACATGTAACGCAATAAAATAATAATTGCGTTATTAAAATTGCATTGCCAATTTTTTTAGACTATGTATAACTAAAAGTACTATTTTAACCGATTAGCCAATCTTGAAATTCTGTTTTTTCAAACTATTTAGGCATACAAGTTTAGAGAACTACTAATAATCTATAATTTAAAAAATGATATTACAAGTTAATGAAATAACAATAAAAAAATCAATACAGGTAGATTTTTAGTCTAGTGCTAGGTTAGTCACCTGAAAGTTATCCAAAAATTGCAACATTATTTAAATTTAGAATAGACAAAATAGTGTTAGTAGCAATGAGCTGTTAGTTTAACTGGAGAAAGCATCGATTTGGCATAAGCGTGGCATCATAAACCCACATTCTAAGGTTCTGCCTTGCAATGAATGAACCTCTGTACTCAAAACAATAAAATCCACCAAAACCCGGAAAAATGGTTACTACAGATACTATTTTGTCGGAAAGCGTGGCTGCGTATAACACAGAAAAGTAATGATGTCAAAATACTATTTTCTTTTTGGACAGCTACTAATAAAGGCGCGACAACGTGACAACAGCGGATTTTTCGTAAAAGCCATAGATAACCTAACTTTAGATATATAATGACTAATCGCATTTATGGCAAGTTTACGACCTCGCGCACTAAACAAACGATAGTGTCATTAAGCATGCGTATTTAAAAAGCAGGACCAGTTCCGGACTTAGAAATTTGTATGTCATTAATTAATTTATATTTATATAATATATTTTTTATATATTTAGATACTTAATTCTTTTATTTTGCGTTTCTATACATATATAAATTATGTTAGGTAGTAATATAAACCATGAGTTAACAAAATTAATATTGCAAAATATAAATAGAAAAAATAGGGGCTAATAAAAGATAGGGTTAATTTCAAGACCCAGTTTTTGTACCGCCTTAAAATGGTTTGGAAACTGTTTGAATTTATTAAACGCGTGACTGTCGACTTTACAAGTTTTATGTCAGTTCAAAAACGACGGAGTTTGAACGCTTTCTATATATTTAAAGGGTTTTGCTTTGCTTGGGGATCAGTAAAGGGATGCAATAAACGGTTTTTTGCGAGATTGGAACAGACTTATAAACAAAAGGGTAAAATGTTTATACAAATAACGTTAACTCTTTTCCTGCTTACACTTATGTTTTCGATAGCGATAAAAGGATTTTCTAAACATCTTAAATGTATTTATACAAAACGAGTATTTATTTACTAGAGGCAGCCTTGCCGTTTGGCAGTGCGAAAGACAAAAAAGAATCATAGGATAAACCTTTCTCCGTGGCTCCAACCATAGTGCCGATAGATCGACGCGGAGAGACCGACAAATCAGCACGCAGAGCGGGGTATATATATTCTTTTCACCGACCAATGATCACGTTGGAGGGAGAAAAAGGTTATACCGCTAATTTTTCTTTCTTGCACAAATTATCGTTTTCCAAGCGGCAAGAGTGCCTCTAGTAGGTATATGCTCCAAGGGAATATGTTTTATGTTGTAATCATACTTACTGACTTTTTAGATTAATGCAATACATTTTTTGTTCAGATTTTTTTAATCCGAAATAAATAATTATAGTGATTTTTTTTCAATTATGATTGTGTTACATAGATGAAACAAAAAGTTAATTCTTAGATAAGCCACAAGAGTCATGTTCAGTCGTATTCGCCATTTTTTATTATTATTAACTACAACTCATCAGTTGTGAACCAGTACAAAAATTTGTGGCTTTCCATAGCTGTAACATTCAGAAGAACTAGAGGAATTTAAGGAGCTGACAATGGATAATATGTTTATTTTTGATTAAGAACAACATCTAAACAAACCAATGTGTTTCACTGGTTTAAAAAGCAGTAACCATGTTTTTTTTAACCAGTGTAATATATATTTTGTTTAAGTCATCAATTGACGAAGTACGGAACTGGCCGGCGACGAATTTGTAAATAAAATCGATCTGCTAGTCCGTTCTGCGCATGATTTAGGACCCTAAGAGATGACTAGAGCCACGGCGCACGGACACATTTTTTCGCCCATAAAATCTCACTTTTGAACCGCGCATCTGATACCCTTTACCGGTCCATATTGAGGTCAGTGGTAAAAGCGTACTTCCGCCATCTGCAGCTTCGCTCATGGATTCTAGAGAAGTAAAGGATCACCCTCTTTTATGGCTGTTTTACTCAAGAAGTGACCCTCACTAGGGGGCGCTGATGTAGCTTAGGGAACCAATGAGAACCAATGACCCTGACCGCGCAATATATAAAGTAAAGTTTAAAAACGGCCCGCGGAACACAACGCCATCTGCGACTGGAGGGCCATTTTTGTAACACAGAGTGGGTGATCCTTTACCTCTCTAGAATCAATGGCTTCGCTCGACAGATGACACATTCAATATGGCGTTTACATGTAAATGTTTTTTGTTGTTTGGGTAATTTTTGTGACAATTGTATAAATTTCAGTTTTGTGTAAGTACTTTTATCAAATTAAAATGGTAAGGCAGTGCCAAGTGTGTAAAGTGACGGATATGATTCCTGGATTATCATTTCACAAGTAAGTACAAACTATGCTTGTACCATTCTATCGCCAATAATAAACAAAAACATATTGGCCGCAGCTCGCGATTGCGTTTATGAATAAAATGCTTTCTCTATCTATGATGTTAGCTCATTGGTTAGTAGCATCAAGGATCCTCTTCATCTGTATTACCGAAAATTTTGCGCAAGAGAGGTACCCAAATTGCTAATTATGGAACAAAACAGCAAGGTGTTGAAGTTTCTATTAAGTTTCTCAGGCGTGATACCAAGATAGAGGTCATGAGTTTTTAAATAATTTACTTACCTGTGAAGAAATACGGATCAACCATTTTGGGCTTAAATCAAAAAGATCAAGTCTAGAGTGGCGCCACGCAAACTCCCTAACACCGAAAAAAGCAAAGGTTAACAGGTGAAGCTCTGAAAGGGCATTTACATCCACCATTTGTTCGAAATCTTTTTAAACCGCTGAAAGAGGCACTGAGCGGTTTAAAACTTCAAGACGACAATGGTGGTGTGACATTGTAAAACTTCTAAAACGATAAAAAAATGTGTTTTCGCAAAACTTCCCTACTTTGTGAAAATAAACTTTTAAGCAAAATTCCGTAATTGAAATCTGACCGAAAACATAAATTTGAGCGCATTTTAAATGAAAAACTAATAAAAAATCAATTGTCATAACTTTAATCCCCTTTCCTTGAAACTATATCGCTTAAAAAAAATAAGGCGCTTATTCTCTTTTTCAGTTAGGAGTTATGGAGCCAACAGACAGACAGAACGGAAATGGAAAACCACTTTTTCGTAACCTAAGGGCTTCAAAGCGTAAAAATTGCAATAACCTGGAAGTTTGCTAAAGACATGTTTTATAGCGAGAAAAATAAAAATATTTTGTGTTGTCTCCTCGGTAGCATAGTGGACATTCTCTGCTTGCCACGCAGACGACTCGGGTTCAATTCCCAGCCGGGGAGACATACTTAGGTAGTATTTATTTAAAATAACGTCCGTGGTGGCACTACCGCGTTGTCTAAATGCAACACTTGCATGTTTTAGTGTTTGGACAACGTTGACGAAACTGGTGAAAAATGAATCGAAAAAACTCGCCACTCATGGTACTTAGGCCTCAAACCTTATGGTTTTTAAAAAAGATAAAAAAAGGTGTCACTAGCTACTAATTTTAATTTAATAATATTTATTCCCTCGTACATACGTTCCTTTAGAAAATAATCTCGTCGCACTATCCACTATTTAAATTTTTGGAATTTTAAAAAGGCTTCGACGATTATTTTAGTATTAAGAATCTGCTTGGTAGGTCATAATAAAGGATTGATGGTATAGGCGAGTAATCAACTGAGGCATAAATTTTAATATTAGCCACAAAGTAAGTTGGTGGTCAGTACTCAACGGAAATTAAAGGGATATTGTTAATTATTGCTAAGGCACATTAAGTAAAGGTTTAAAAATTAATAAAAATAACGTAGAGAAATTAAACAAATAACTTTGTTCTCTACCACCGCTTTTTTATGAAAAAATTGTTACTGGTCGTAGTTTTGAAAATTTTAAAACTGAATAATTTTGAACCTGGGGTACATGAATTTATATTAAAAAGGAAAATTTTTTGGAAATGCACAATAGCCCAATAAAAAAAACTATAAACAATGTATTTATATATATATATATATATATATATATATATATATATATATATATATATATATATATATATATATATATATATATATATATATATATATATATATATATATATATATATATATATATATATATATATATATATATATATATTCCTGGTCATTTAGCAAGTTTACCGTAGGTTTTTGTAAATTTTAATTGACTCTAAGATGTAATTTATTACTTTTCGGTGAGGTATAAAAATTTTAATACTGGTAACATTTGGGGACAAATTCTTAAAAGTGTTTTTAAATATATTTTTTTTTTAATTTAATAAATAAAAGGATTCATGTTCTTTAAATCTTATTCTTATTCCTGTCTAACCTACGTATAAGCATAAGCTACTCCATTCGTTACAATTTAATCTATCAACTCAAAATTACACAGGCTCACAAAAAAAATGGTGGGTGCTGGGTGTCGGACTAGGATTTTCTGAAGTTTTTTCGCTAAACACGAATTTGAGGTCAAAATTGGGGGTCAACCAGCAAATAATCGTGAAAAGGCGTAATTTCAGATACTAACGATTTTTCTTAAATTTAAAACGTCAATATTTTAAAAACTATAAAAGATACACGAAACTTTAAATGAAATAAATTATGTATTTTTGCAAGACCTTTAATTTAGGTTATATAACCTTTTTTGCAATATTTATAGAGTTATAATCAAAAAAACGAATTTTCAGGATTTTTTTAAGGTCTTTAAAAATCTAAAAATTATTTATTTTTATTTTTGGTTTTTTTCTGCAAATTTTGAGTGATTTGGTATTAATTATTATTAATTATAATGAATATAATAAATAATTTATTATTAAAAAAAAAAAAAAAAAAAAATCACATTAATAATTTTGTTTTCCTATTTTGGACTGAATTTTTTATTATTATAGTTCATATATTCGTAGTCCAAACATTTCGAGGTAGCAGGGTTCTGCATGTAAATGAACCGTGTCCATTTTTTGTGGTTTTCTCGATTTTTAGCTGTTTGACCCCCAACTTAGTCCGGACAACTCCCCCCAGCACAACCACTTTTTTGTGGACCTGTGGTATTAAGTGGTGGTGTTTTGTCTTTGGCGTTAAAAAATAACTAAGAAATTTCTTGGGATGGTCAAAAAGTTACTTTTATATTGGTTTTTGATAAAATCTTTACTAGTAGCGATGGCGCTTTGGAACAGAAGCTGTTTTTTTCGAAACAGGTTTTTATTTAAGACAGGTTGGAACAGACATAGATCAATAAGTTTTCGTGCTTTGATAACGAGCATATTAACATTAAGTGCGTAAATAAAATGAAAACTAACAAAAATACGCTGTTCTGTTTGTCGATTAAAGAAAAAGTGTTTTGCATTACTTTTAACATTTTGCCTTTGACCAGTGGCGTACAAAAAGTGAGGGGCCCAAATGTTAAATTTAAAAATTTAATAAAATAATGTCAATAAAGAATTAAATTACCTCTTAAAATTATTAAATGTGTTTCAAAAAGCGGGGGGCTGCTCCTGGCCTCCCTAAATATTCGACACTAAACTGTTAAAGAAATTTTCTATATTCCTCGTGTATTTAAAAATTATCGTTTATTAAATTCCACGGTATTAATGCTTTTCATTAGTCACAGTTTAAACATTTTTGGGATTTCAAAAACTTAACAGCAAACCGCCAGTACCATCTTTTAAAAAGTGGTGCATAAAATATAAAAACCAAGAGTGAAAGACATTTTGATTTAAGTGTAATTTAATCGCGATTGTTTCCATTGGACTTTTGTAAACAATCAAAAAACAAAAAAAAATGTTTTTTTGTTAAATCTTATCGCAAACTAACCAAAACTAACCACAACTAACCAAAACGAATACTTATTCTAATACATACAACAATGAGCTCAGCATTGATGCGGTTAAATCCAGAGGAGTCACCAACTACCATTAAAGGTATACGTCAATTAGAACCAAAAGTTAAAATTCAAAAGCAAAGTTTAAGGTAAAGGTAAATGCAAGGGAAATTTGGTAAAAACACAGCATGCCAAATCTGATCCCCCGTCAAGAGCAATAATCTGAGATTTTTCCCCGTAACTTAAAGCACGATTTCAGTTATTTTAAAAAAATGAACTACTTCTCCTAGAAAATTTTTTTTTACTAGTATTTAATTTGGGAAATTTAAAACATTTTTGCATTTTTGGTAAAAAACTAAGAGAAATTACATTTAAAATGGGTTAAAAACACAGTAACTACTTGGTCCCACAATGATTCTGTAGGTTAAAAAGCCAAAAGCAATATGAAGATAGCAAATGATGAATAAACGACTTTCAAGAAGCGCAGTTATGCGGGGAATGTCATTAGCAAACGCCTATAAAGCATTAATTAAGAAGTCCGCCCCTAAAATTATTGAAAAAAAATCCCGTAGAGGAAAAGGAAATGAAAGTGTTAAAATTTAAAAGGTTCCATCTAAGTGCAAATAAAATTTTGTAATTTTTAATTTCCCGTTAATTTGTTTCTTATTTAAAATATTTTAATTTTTAAAAGGATTAAGTATGTATACACAAAAAATCTATTGTTAATTTTTAACAAAGGGTATTTCAGACTGGTTTTTAAAAAAGGGTCTTAATAATATATTGTTACATTTTAACAGAAAATAATTTTTAATCAGTCTGAGAAATAAAGCCCTAGGGACTCAGCATTAGCGCTGATATCGTTGGAACGTAGCTATATAAATGAAAATATATGATCAACTACTAACTAGTCCAGTAACTGAAGACCTGAAAGTATCCAAAGCTGTAAATCTGAAAATTTTTTTCATTTTTTCATTTCTTAAGTTTTTTGATGCTTTGAGAAAAGTTTATTACGATTCCGTGTTGGGATCCTGCTGAAAATGGCCTCTCAAAGTCACAAAAATGAGTTTCCCGCGAATATCTGCCAAAATATGCGAATTGGAGAATTTTTATTCAGACAAAAAATGAAGATTACCTCAATATCTACAAAAATAGCCCCTTTTTTTTCGCAACACCAATATTTTTCGCATAAACGACCGTCGAAAATAGATGGCCGGAAACGGCTAAAAAATGCTAATGGGCAAAACAATTTTTTATCAAAACGCAAAAAAGATCGTGAAGGAAATTTTCTGGAATCATTGAATACTTGTCTCATTATAAAAAAGACATGTTAATAACAAACCATTCATTCATAAAATATCAATAAATTAATGAGATACTCTTAAAATATTGTGGAAAAAAAACTTTGATCGCTTTTTTAAATATTCTAGAAAAATCAGGATGGACCCAAACTCATATGCAATGATAGGTACGAGTTTTCCTATTCCGATGAACTTTAAATGATTAAAAATGTACATTATTGCCTGAGTAATGAAACAATTCGTCCGCCCGCTTATAAGTACATCCATGAAAATAGCGACATTCTAGAGGTAGAGCGGCAGCTAAAAAGGAAACTTTTGGGCCCCGTTATTTCGAAACCTATCGATTTTTCGAAAAAGTATAGAAATCTTTTTTGTAGATTACAAGGATCTTTTTTTTTTGTCTAAACAAAAATTCTCCAATTCGCATTTTGGCAGATATTAGCGGAAAACCGTTTGGGACTTGAGGGGCCATTTTTTAAACCCTTTTCCCCCCTGTTAATGTTGATAAACCTTTTTTTTAGTCGAAAGCATCTCCCAAGACCTAAGAATTGCGCCACAAAGAATAACTGTAAAGATTTATTTACAGCTTTGTCCCTTCATTTACTGGACTATATAGTATAGAGCTAATAGACTGCTACGCGCTCTGCACTGTTGTTGATCATATATTTTTATTGATCTAGCTACGTTCTACGTTCGACCAATGTCAGCGCTGACCGTCGGTCCAGTATACTTCCCCTCGTGCATATTTGTCTAAAAAGATTGTAAAAATTTTTAATTTTTTTAGCGGATTCTTGTTATTTTTATCACGAGTATCTGAATTATAAACGAAGCATTATAAAGTATTTTCGAATTATATAAATATAATATATTTATACAGTGTATTCCAGACTGATGATTTTTTTAAAATATTTGGACAGTCCAACGAAGAAAGGCCTAAGTACTAACGGACCGTGGGTGTCGTTAATGTAATTTAATCTTGAATTTCTAAAGGAGAGCAAGGTATGCATGGCTTTGGTTTAAAGATAAAGCCCAATAATTAAACGTTAGCTAGTTTTTTAGCTTTAAATTTTCCATTTTTTCCCCACCATTTAAGTGCGCAGTTGGACTTTTCCACACGGCGTGCGGAAAAGTAAAACTACCTAAAATCTTACAGATAAGCAAGATTTATATGTATTTTAGTAATTGTAGGCTATTTCATCAATATAAAGCCATTGCAAGTTTTTGTTTATTCTCTTTTTTTTTTTGTTACTGTAATTTTCAATATTTCAACTAAAGCACAAAAAGCATTTTTTTTAAATTTCCCTGTATAATAATAATAAAAAGATTATGACAAGTCAAGCAACAATATGTAATCTTGGCGATTTTAACACATGTCAATTTTTTCTTCGTTTCCATATGAACAAGCAATTGCACAAATGAATTTCAATACAAACAAGCATTTTTAATGAAAAGGCGTCATAGATCTTTTTTTAAATTTAAATAAAAACGACAAAATAATTATTTAAAATGAGTAGTTCCGATGAGGAGTTACAGATTTTTATCCTGGATGCAGCAAATACCGTAAGTTTGAATTTATTACCAGCAAAATCTCGTGAAAAATATGAGAATCAATATAGTCATTTCGAAAACTGGTGCTCCAGCAAGGGGACAAAAAGCATTAAAGAAGAAGTGTTCTTGGCCTATTTTGGGATTTAAAAAACATATAAAGCTAATACTTTATGGAGTA
Organism: Listronotus oregonensis; assembly: GCA_019359885.1. Classification (NCBI taxonomy): domain Eukaryota; kingdom Metazoa; phylum Arthropoda; class Insecta; order Coleoptera; family Curculionidae; genus Listronotus; species Listronotus oregonensis. Next base: position 31,113 of record JAHBCN010007404.1, on the reverse strand, counting down.
TCTTGTTAAATGTGTCCTCAAAGTGAAAAGGAACCTTGATTTAAGTTCATATTTCAAGCTAACATCACTATTTTTTAAACACCAAAACGTGGATACCCCCAAAAAAAAATAAAAAACTTTAGCAAAGAAGAAGTTTCAAGATTCATGAAAGAAGCACCTGATAATATTTCCTTCTAATAAAAGTTGCTACAATTTTTGATTAGCCGGTGCTTGTAGGAGAGATGAACTTAACAAAATAATGATTGATGACATACAGGATAATAAAAAATTTGATAGTGGTGAAAATTCCGACAGTAAAAATAACACTTCCAGAATTTTTTGTAGTGTCCGATGAAAATAACGGACTTTATCTGTAATTGTACCGTAAATATGCAAATTTAGAAAAATTTTAACCCAGACGTTTTTTGCCCAGTATAAACAAGGACATCAGTACGCAATGTGTGGGAATAAATATAAAAATCCTTCAGAAATTCCTGCATACCTAAAATTAAAATCCGAAGAGTACACTGACATATTTTTCGTCGATCCTCTGCGACTATGTAGGGGGATTCTGAGAAGGAATTACCAATGTCAAGCGACTTGGGGCTACAAATCAACGGCTGTAACTAAGAGCTACATTGATGAATCCACAAATCAGAAAAAAGGATATGTCGAATAAAAAATTGACCATGAACAACTCCCTCCTGAGCTAAGTCAACCTTCATCAAGCCGTACCATAAGCCCCCTTCCATAAGCCACCCGCTAAATGAAATTACAGGTTCTGTAATCACAATATGCTAATAACTGTTCTGTTGTTGTAAATGTTATCAGCAAATAATTCATTTATAAATATGTTGTAGTAGTTCTTTCAGATTAAACATAATTTAAAAATAATATTGTTTTAACATTGGTTTTTCTGACGCTCGTAGGAAAAATTTTGTTCCTAACGCTTGCCCAAAGTGACTTTTCGCACTTGTTAGGAAAATAACTATTTCTTATTGTTAGTCGTTCGAATTGCCTTTTATTAAAAACAAAACGTCTTCACTTATTCTCATGATATCACAAGGATTATGTTATTTAAAGCCCATATAAGGTGTATCTTCCATGCACTTCAGGACACTTCGCACTGTTGTGTTCACTAATGTCCAAGCTTATTTTTCTCAAGATTTTTTTTAGCTCAGCTTCTACAAATAAAACAAATTACTGGGACCGTCCAGACGTGTTCCATACCCCACGTTATCCTGATTCGAGTCTTCAGATCTCTATACTCTACTATTTTCTTCTTGTGCTTCTTAAGCAGCTTGTTGTTATTTTTTTATCGCCACGATGGTTAGTTTTTTTTTAACTAGAAGCAGGTTCCACAGTCTAGATACTTTAGGAATAGAAAAGTGCATAAAGTGGGAAATTTAAAACTACTCTAGATAGACTTTAAAAAGAAGCATAAGAGTGGCATTTCATGATACTGTATTAAGGGTTGTTAGAGAAGGAATTGTATATGCTACATTTTCTTTTTAAACAGAATCTGATTTGGGATACATATAGAATACACAAATTGGAAGAAAAAAAAGTGTTTCTCGAGAAAGAAACCAAAATTCTTTAGGTTTCTCAGAAGCATGCATATTTTCAGAAAATAAAATAACTCGACAATATTTTTGGTGTCTAACCATGATTAAATTGTTAGTCAGTAAAAATTTCTTGTTTTACAAGTTTACTGGTTTAAGAAACTGATAATTGCTTTAGTGTACTAGGTATTATTATGTCTTATCTGTAGATTAAGCATGCTAAGATCCTTGTAGAGCTTTTTTTTCAAGAACACACTTGTATTTGAAGAAGAGAAACTTAAGAAAGTTGAGCATCACCAAGGGCCCTATATCCATCAGTCAGATAATGCCTCCAATAATGTGCTTTAGGTTATTGCTAGTAAGAATGTTAAGAGAAAGATCTCCATTTTAAGGAACAAGTGTTTTTATATCTATCAGTGGTTTAACTATACTGTACATAAAATCTTAGGTAACCTCAATGACATACCATCCATGAGGAGGCTTTTGCATCCAATAGTTTTTTTTCCTAGACACTGGTTGTTGTGGTGCTTGCATATTTCTAGTAATAGTTGTGTTGTTGGGTTACTTTGAATTTTTGCTTGGTGAACATGGAATTGTTAAACGGATTTTTACTATTTGGTATAATACGCAATACCGTCTAACCCTTTCTTAATAAATTGGTAATATAGGTCTTTTTGACTACTTTATTACCACATATTTATACACCTCGTCTTCATCCATTGCTTAATGTGAATGTTTTGATTTCACTGTTATTATTTTAAAACTTTTCTCTCACTTCGGTTTGTGTGTTGATCGAGTTTAAATTGCATTCCGATGACCGATGGAAAACTATTAAACAATCTTTGGCATCTGTTCAACTTTGGTTGAAGCTTTAGTTTGCATTAACATTATAAATATAATTATAAAAGGTCATTGGGGATTAGTATTTTTCTTTAAGTATTTGGAGCAACCAAACCTTGCAAAACTGACCTTTTTTACCGCTATGTCAAAGTGATTGCAAACTATTAAATGCAAACAAACAACAGCGACTTAAAAATGACAAGCCCCACTAATGGCAAGCTATGTTTTAAATAAATTAAGATCAATAAATTTTCGATGAAAACTGATTTCATTAATTTAATACCCAATAAATATGTCATGTTGTAATATTTCTACAATAACCATAATTTTACGATATTCTGACGTATTACGAAATTTCAATTAACAAGAATCATTTTTATTGTCTAAACTTATTTCAGGCGGGGATTTTAATTGCTAAATCAGCAATTAAGCAGCGGTAAAATAATACCGTTTACATATGTCATAATTATTTTTAAATGTTTGAGTTCTGGGTATTTTTTAAAAAAAGTGCAAGAAATGCTTTATTATGTTACTTCAGATACTGGCGCCCAATAATTAAAGCAAATTACAACAATTTATTTTAAACGTATCTATTACTATGGTAGATACAGGTCTGGCGTTTAAATTTCAACTAAACTAATAAATAACCAGAAAGTACCGTATTAGTATTACGTACAATTAAATTACTTTGACTTCATTTTAAAGGGAAAAAAATCTGCCAATATACTAAAAATAAAGGTGAAGAGCGGGATGAAATTTGTTAATAAAATTAGAGAACTTATGCCAATTATGTAAAACAAGTAAAAGAAGTTCTGCTATGAATAAATGGTAGCCACTTTTTGTTAGGAATAATTTTGTGTTTTTTCAAATATTTTGAAATTTGGGAATTGAATATTTTTCCATTCCTTCAACAACTAAGAGAAGAAAAATAGGTCTGTAATTCGAAGGAAAAGATTTTCGCCCGTTCTTTGAGTTTGGGATGCAAACGTGCGGCCTATCAACTATCCGGAAAAATGCCCGTGTCATGAAAAATTCGCGAATAAAGATAGGTGCAAGTTAAGAAACACATCTTAGGACGATTTCTGAAATGCCATTTACCCATTGGATTTCTTGGTACGCAAAGAAAAAAGATGAACTTAATCCGTTTGACTTTATTTTTTTATTTTTTTTTTGGTTTTGGAATTATTTGTTCGTTTTTTTAGTAATGATTATGTTCAAAGTTTTTTTTAAATTTAAATTGTTTATACCTAGTTAGAGTTAGACTAGACTAGTTAGACATATTTTGACCCAATCCAATGAGACTTATACTTAAGTGGTTTTTAAAAAATTGAGTTTTCTGTACGTAGTTATTTATTTATATTGCACAAATTCTTTTCCACCCCTAATCTCTGAAGATGGAATTGTCTCACCTCCAAAGGAAAAGCCGAACTATTTGCCAAACAATTTGCTCCCTAATTCTACGCTTGATCCTCCTATTAATCTTCCCCTTCCAACAGTTGTTTCTCATAAAATGTCCGATATAATTTTTAAAGTTAAACAGATCAAGCGTATTTTTTCTTCTCTTAATACTAAAATCGTCTGGGCTGGATGGCATACCAGCAATCGTCTTAAAAAATGTGCTCCCGAGCTTTCACCCATCTTAACTCGCCTCTTTCGAATCTCTTACGGCACGGGCATTTTCCCGGAGAGTTGGAAAGCTGCACGTGTGCAAGCTGTCCCCAAAAAAGGATCCAAAAGTCTCCCTTCCAACTATAGACCTATATCTCTTCTTTCAGTTGTTTGCAAAGTAATGGAAAAATTCATTAATTCCCAAATCCTAAAGTATCTGGAAAAACATAAGATCTTACATGATAGACAATATGGATTCCATCACAATAGATCCACAGCTGATATTCTTTCCTTGTCTACACAACTGGAACAAGTCCCTTGAGTTTCTTGGGGAATCCCAGATCGTTGCTCTTGACAAATCCAAAGCTTTCGATCAGGTCTGGCATGATGGGATTTCTTAACAAACTTCCTTCTTACGGTCTTCCACCTAAGCTTTGCTCTTGGCTTTCCAGTTTCCTTTTTAATCGACGTATATCAGTTAGTGTAGATGGTCATTCGTCCAGCTTCTACCAAATTAATGCTGGGGTACCCCAGGGCTCAGTGCTGGCACCCACGCTGTTTCTTCTACACATCAACGATCTCTTCCACAATCAATCTCATTCATAGTTTTGCTGACAATAGTACCCTCCACTCTAGTATTCAATTTCTTAAGCCACCGTGAAATCCTGATTTCGAAACAAGCACGGTCAATGCGATATCTCTTTCACATGACCTCAAACTTATCTTGGATTGGGGCGCTAAAAATCTTGTTCAGTTTAGTGCCTCGAAAAAACAGTCATGTTAGCTGTCGCGAAAAAGTCTGCTAATGCTCATCCCCTTACATATGAGCGGCCCAGCTTTTGCACAACAAAGAGTCGTTTAATCTTGTCGGCGTTACTTTTGAGAATAACCTCAACTGGCACAAACACATTTTATCCATAGCTTCGGCAGCTTCAAAAAGATTGGATTTCTCTTCCGAGCCAGAAAATATTTCTCTTCTTCCAACCTATACACTCTGTATGTATCCCAAATCAGACCCTCTGTAGAATATTGTTCTCATGTCTGGGGAATGGCGTTCCCTACAACACTTAGCATTCTGGACTTCATTCAAAGAAGAGCCGTTCGTCTTATTAATGATCCAACGCTCACAGAAAGGCTTTCTCTTCTTGCCCACCGTCGAGCTGTAGGGGATCTGTCGCTCTTCTGTAGGTATTTTTTCGGCTTCTGCTCAGAGGAGTTGGTCAGTATAATTTCTTTTCTGGCAGCTCCCAACAGAGCAACAAGTAGTGCAACTTTTATGCATCCTTTTACAGTTCAGTTAGAAAGGCCCCGAACTTTCTTCGTTCCTTCATCCCTAAAGTGTCAAGACTATGGAACCTGCTGCCCGCAGAAGTTTGTCCTTCTCCCAATCTCCAAAAATTTAAGTCCCGTGTGAACAAACTCCCTCTCACCACACTGAAGACACCCAAGGTACGTTAGTACTTAGGCATCAGCCTTCGTGGACTGTCCCAAAAAAATAAATAAATAAAAGGCATAAAGAATAAACAAAACACACCCTCTGAAAGACTATCGGGCTCTCTTTTTTAAATTCAATGCCGTAAGATCAATATACATACAAAGACCTAATGAACGTGAAAGTTATTACTGAAAAATGCATGTCTGCACTGACCAATTGCGTCAGATTCGGCATAGTAAATTTTTTAATTATAAAGAATAATGAACCATAACACAATATTCTTTGTTGGTGTCCTGCAGTATTATATTACTATGCACTTCTTTACCGATAATAAATTAGGACCAGTGGCGTAGGACAAATATCAAGACAGTATTGAAAGTATCGATGATAAGTTTTTTTTTAATTTAATAAAAAATTAACCTATGTACCTTTGGATCCCAAGTAGCAATTTGCCAACTCAGGGGCGTATCCAGAAAAAAATTCTGGAGATGCACACGTACCCGAAGGGTAACTTTGGCTTGTTTTGTTAATAGGTAGTAATTTTACAAAAAACAACGAAGGATGTAAAAAATTTGTTAAAACTATTTACAAAAAAATATAATATACCATTACCAATCCAATTAAAAATCATAGGATGTATAAGTCAAAGAACTGCTTTGTTTAATGTATTGTATTACAAAAAGTGACATAAAACTAAAAAACCCGTAGTACATTTAATTTATAGGCAACACTAAATTAGAATAGACAAAATTTAAATGTTTATATTTAGGCTTTTTTAACTTTAGGCATTTCGTTTAATACCTCCTCGGGGGAAACCATAATACCATGATGGATATTTAATAGTGCTAGGCCGTTAAGGCGATTAATTAGAACCTGTCGTACTTCTTAAATAAGTTAGCAGTCTACGAAGGGCAGAAGAAAGATTTTTCGTTTGTGCAACTTGTCACTGGAAGAGTGGCAAAAATTTTTGTTTAAGTTTAATAAGTAGAAAAATATTAATTTCTATTAAAAGGCAACAAATAAAAATTAGCAAAACCATAAAATAATTGCTCTATTATTTATTTTGCAAGGTTTCGTTAAATTGAGTATTTATTTTTTTGCAAATTTACAATAATTTCAAGCTTTTTACTATGTTTTTATTTTAAAATTACTAAAATACTAATTTTTACATTCATCGCATAATCTTTATTACTATTACTATTACTATTATAATATATATATATATATATATATATATATATATATATATATATATATATATATATATATATATATATATATATATATATATATATATATAATTATATATATATATATATATATATATATATATATATATATATATATATATATATATATATATATATATATATATATATATATATATATATATATATATATATATATATATATATATATATATATATATATATATATGAAATCACCTATGACCCTACTTTTGAGGACAACACTATATCGGTGAAAAATAATACCGCTGATAAATTGTTTATTCTAACTTAAATCTTGAGAAAGACGAATTATTCAAAATGACTAAATTTAATGTTTTGTCATTTTCAAAAGGAATTTAATTACTGTTTAATCCGCCTACCTCTGGTTAGTCATTTTGCAAAACGCCTAAAAATAGCCAGGCTCGTTGCAGAAATGTATTAAATTGTTCAAAACGCCGGCATTTTGTAAAACACCTAATCTTTTTGCAAAAAGCCGGATTATTCAATACGCCTGCGCCATGTATTTTTCAAAAATTTAGCTTATTATTTTAGAACACGATTATACAGGGACAAACAGAAATTTTGCACTAATCACAGCTTTAATCAAGTTTCCTTATATATATATATATATATATATGTATATATATATATATATATATATATATATATATATATATATATATATATATATATATATATATATATATATATATATATATACTGGTGACAACGAAATTACTACCTAGCACTTTATTTCCTTAAAAGAAAAAAATATGGCTTTCGAATTTTAGAATGAGATATTATATCATTAGATTAATTTTGGGTATTATAAGATGTCCTTCACTTCCGGTTTAACCGGAAACGACATCAATCTTTGATTTTTTTAATGGAACACCCTGTATATTTTTTAATGTTTGGATTTTACGGATCATTTCTGATATAAAATCGATATTATATTGTATACCTATCTCTGCTAGTTTTTAAGAAAATAGCGATTAAAGCTGTCCAAACTACCGCACATTATGCAGTTAAATGCAGGTTAAATTTAATTTTTTCTGAAGAATATATCTGTGGAGGTCATAATAAAACTACTTTCGGCTTTACCGGAATGCTGCAAAATTTACTTTTCTAATATTGTCAATGTAATGAATACCCTGTATATTTTTCTAAATTTGGATTCTACGTGTTATTTCTAAATTTAAATTTGTATAATATCCTATACCTATCTTTGTTAGTTTTTGAGAAAATGGCGATTGAAGATGTCCCAACGACTGCAGATTATGCAGTTATAGGGGAAAACAAATAAATGTTAGAAAATTAAAAAGCCTAAAATAATTCAGGCTGTCTCTTTGGAGCAGTTTTGTTATTTTTATATTACTTTTTTATTTAAGTAGTTTTATTGTGACCTCCGCAGATGAAGTTTTTAAGAAGAATTGAATTAAAAATAAATATTTTTAACATTTATTTGAACTCCATAATATGCGGTCGTTTGGACATATTCAATTGCCATTTTCTCAAAAACTAACAAATATAGGTATAGGATATAATACAGATTTTATATCAGGAATGACCCGTAGAATCCAAATTTTTAAAATATACTACGGGTGTCGCATTAAAATTTTTGAAGTAACACTCATAGAAAAGTCAATTTTCGCAGCACTTCCTGTAAAGCCGGAAGTAGTTTTATTATGACCTCCATAGATAGAGTCTTCAAAAAGAATTACATTAAACATTATACATTTTTAAAACATTTATTTATTTTACAATAGATCTGCATAGTATGCGGTAGTTTGGACATCTCTCATCGCCATTTTCTCAAAAACTAGCAGAGATAGGTATGGGACATAATATACATTTTATATCAGAAATTATTCATAGAACCCAAATTTTAAAAAATATATAGGGTGTTCCATTGAAAAAATCAAAGTTGATGTCGTTTCCGGTTAAACCAAAAGTGACAGAGACATGTTATAATATTAAAAATCGTCATCTTATGATATAATAAGTCATCCTAAAATTTGAAAGCCATATGTTTTTATTAAAAGAAAAAAAAGGGGGCACTGGGTTCGAGTATTATATATATATATATATATATAAAAATATATATATATATATATATATATATATATATATATATATATATATATATATATATATATATATATATATATATATATTTATTTATATATATATATATATATATATATATATATATATATATATATATATATATTTTATATATATATATATATATATATATATATATATATATATATATATATATATATATATATAAATATATATATATATATATATATATGTATATATATATATATATATATATATGTATATATATATATATATATATATATATATATATATATATATATATATATATATATATATATATATATATATATATATATATATATATATATATATAATATATATATATATATATTACGTACAGTTCCACAATCGCATTAGCCGCGAGCCCCCAAAATCTTTGAAAACTTTCAATAGATTTTACGAAAAGCTGGCTATGAAACAAATAGCATCGCCTTGACAACGCAAATGTTTGTTTTATTATTTGTATTGTTACTTAAAGTTTACATAATTTTCTGCTTTTATTTATCAAACATAAAGTCGTAGAAAAAGTATAGTAAAAAACTCGAGGGTTAAGCCATTACACACTCTTTTCGAATTACGGTACTCGCTCCCCTCGTACCGAAATTCTGTTTTAATGGGCTTTACCACTCTCGGTATGTAATTGCTATTTTCTACTCCTATATTAAAGAACCCAATTACACACCGTCTACTTTATCAGTAAATCTCAATTGCAAACACTATACTGTAAGAAGCCAAACTGTGCGTAAGGGCAGTTAGGTAATATATATATTACGTAACAGTTCCACAATCGATTAGCCAGAACCCACAAAATCTTAAAAACTTTCAATAGATTTTACGTAAAGCTGGCTATGAAACAAATAGCATCGCCTTGACAACGCAAATGTTTGTATTATTATTTGTATTGTTATTTTAAAGTTCTCTTCTGCTTTTATTTATAAAAAAGTAAGCATAAATTTTCGTAGAAAAAGTATAGTAACAACTCGAGTAGGGTCCCATTACACACTCTTTCAAATTACGGTACTCGCTCACGCTCGTACCGAAAAATTTTCGAAATCGTGTAGGGCTTCCCTCGGTATGTAATATACATAAGTTCTTTCATCCAAATTTTGTTTTTGAGGATGTATTCATCTCATTTTTAAAACCCAAAATTAACATAAACACAGCAGCTGCCCTCTGCATTTAATATGTATAGATCAATCTTATTTAAAAAGGCAGAATAAAATAAAAAAACAATTTTAAAAGTTTAACTCCTTTACATTTTAAAAATAAACACGCACGTCACTGCATAATAGATTATTGACTATGCACGATCTCATCGAAATCATTTACACTGTAACTTTTTGTAAGACTTGTGGGGGTGAACAAAATTAGTTTGAGTTTAATTGCGTTTTTTTCTATGTCTTTTTAAGATACCTGATATGCATACAAAATGTTTTAGTTTAAGATAAGAAAGTTTTTACATAATGACCTTATTACTTTTAGATACCTTTAAAAGCAATTTAAATATATAATTTTAGGTAAAAGTAAAGTTTTTCAGAGTCTTTTGTGTTTGCACTCAAAATTTTGTCCAGTTTATTGCCTCAAAAACACAATCATACTCGCAATTCACTATTGCGAAAAACACTTTCAATATCCAGCCTTGACTTATAAGCAACCAAATTCTGCAGAACACGAAGTCATATACCTTTAGGATGTAACCTTTGAGGAAAGCCTCAATTGACACAACCATATAATATTCATAGCCAAAGCAGTTTTAAATAACCTCGGAGAGTGTAAACTGCTTGCAGTGGTTTTTTCTATCCCTCTAAACCTCCAAAGTTTTATGTTTTTTAGTAAACAGCCTCTTATTGAATTAAAGGCACCTACAAACCAAGGTATATTAGTATATAAAGTTAAGACCTTCGTGATCTGTTTTTAGATTATAAAAAAGACCTTGCAAATCAATAAAAAAAGGGGGTTCTAATTTTCATTTTTTAATTATGTTGTTTCGAAAACCTGCCATTTTATATGCTAAAAATAAATAGCAGGTTGATTTTAGAATAATATTTATTAATAAAATTATATAAAAATGTATTTAAAAAAATAAATTCTAGGATAAACTTTTATGAAAAGAAATAGAAAATTAATTATAAATTAATACTTATTACCAAAATTTCCAACAGTTTTTACTAACGAAGATGGTCCAAAAATTTGCGGCACGTATTTATTAAGAATATTTATAAGAGATTGTGCCAAAATAGGACATTAAAATGGTAAGTCTTTTAAAGATAAGTATACCGCAAGAGCAAACTTGCCTTCATTTATGGATTTTACCTGCCGACTGCAATAAACTGGGATCGGTAGGTGTTTAAAAGGGCAGAACATTAGGGACAGACTTTTAATAAAAAGATTTATAATTTATTGTCTATTCGGGTAAGTATAACCAAAAAATTACATTAAGAAATTAAATATATGCAAAGTTTTAATAAATTTATGACTGCATTATCTATACATAATTACATTTTTAATCTAAATATTAAAATCTAATTTTGTTTCACTATCAGAGTCATCATTGAGATTAATTACACTAGAATTTATGTTGTTTTGGATAGAAATGTAAGAGTCCCCAATTTTAATAATGTGCTGTAGTGAATTTTTCCAGCTCTCAACTAGTATGTTAGTAATTACATTTTTTATCAAATTTATAACACTGGGACTTAAAGTAGGTGTTACATTTTCTGCTCCGATCTTTGATTTTACTTGGTTCCACAAATGCTCTATGAGGTTAAACATACAGTGATACGGAGGAAGCCGTAAGTCAGTATGCTCAGCCTGTTCAGCCAAATTATCACATACATATTGTTTTTTAATTGCATATGAATTTAGGACTTCTAAAAGTTGCGTTTTTTTGTAACTGAATTCAAAATAAATATCATTTTCTAACAAATATTCCTGGATTTCAGTTATTGAACTTGATGAAGCTGGTGCTTTGTGTAGCAGATGGCTGTGGTAGCTTGCGTTATCCATGACAATAACACTGTTTTTTGGAATATTTTTAAAAGATAATTTTAAAACCAGTTTTCAAGAAGTTCTGCACTTGTATCTTCATGATAATCCAAGCTAGAATCCTTAATATTCTTTGCAGACAACAGCAAGCAGTTTGGGACAAATCCTCAGACGAAAGGACGAAGGACAAATCCGTCTTCTGAACCAGCGTGTATTATGGTAATGCGTTTTCCTTTATTAAAAGGTGCTTTCGTCTGACTGTGTCGTGTGTATCGAACCATGTTTCATCAAGGTAAATTATGGATCTGTTTTTTAACCTATATCTTTTAATTTCTTGAAGGTAATTAAATCTCCAAGTGCGTAATCTGTGCGATTCCATTACTACTTGTCTTTTGTCTATTTTGCTGTATTTATATCCAATTTTACAAATAACTCTATGGAGGGTTGCACGGCTAATATTTATATTGGTTTCGTCTTCGTCTAGCTTCTTTTTTAGATTATTCAAGGTAGGAATAACTTCGCTTTCATAAAGACAATATATTTTTCTTCTTATTAGGTCCTGACCACTATGGTCTATATGGTGAGATTGAAAATCACTACGTTTTTTCTTTTGTTCAATTTTTCACTAATAATAATATTCCTTATTGATGATATTGGAGTTTTTGTAAGTAGACAGGTTTCTTTTAAAGCTTCTTGTTTAATTAGATCTCTACTGATTAAAGTTTCATACACATTTTCACAACCTGTTTTGCATCTAATGACAAATGATTTCGAGCGAATAAGAATTTGCCATTTTGGTAGGTTACTTTGTTTGGCGAAAAAGGATGGGATAATTCGAATTTAATTGATAATCCGATTAAAAAAACCGTATCATGGATTATTCAGTTTAATTTGAATTACAAAAATAAAATTTAAATCAAAAAAAAATTAAATCTGAATAATCCATGATAGCGGTTATTTCAATAATCGGATTATCGATTATTTTAATTGAATTTCCATCACATTTTTGACCAACCAAATAATACCCAAAAGTGGCGAAAAATATGTTATATTCTCGTAAAACAACTTTTTTGAAACGCACAGTAAAAACGGTTATTCAACACTGCCACTAAAATATTGGCCAAAATATTTATATGCCTAATGGTTAATACTCAAGAAATACCTGGCCCACCCCTGCCCTTATGAACAAATGGGTTACCCAATATTAATAGGTAATAAAATCGTTAAAGAGAGATAGACTATACCAAAAAAACGTCACATAATAGACCATAATATTCTATGCCCAGATTGAATATACCAATTTAAAGAGTTATTTAGAATAACTGGAAAATGATATCGCTGATGTTGTAATGTTATTCTGAAACTTACAATTAATAAAAAAAAATAATAATATCAAATAACACTGTATTTCAGTTCAGCCTTTTATTTTTGCAGAAATTGCACCGTTTATAAAATTAAGGGAAGTAACAAAGTGATAAATAACATTATATCCTTCAAGGAAATAGAAAAACAATTACGAACACACACAAAGAAATAAATTACACAAGACCATAGATATTAATTTGCGTTAAATGATAGTTGCCAACATTAATAACGAGGCCGGTATTGTTTATACAAGAACTTGCAAATGACAGCAACAATTATTCAGATCTAAATGATTGCGAAACTGTAGCAATAAATTAATATGATAAAGTGAATTGCTGCTCAATATTTTGTGGTAGGAATATTTTACTTAACTTAATACCCTTTTTAATAAAGTTATTTTTACATACATAAACAAATTGTGTTCTACTAGGACGCTAAAAATGTTGTCTGACTTAAGCTAGGGGTACGATAAATAGGAGATTTCACGGATCTGTCCTAGTTTGAACAGCGTCCGGGGGCCGTTTAAAAGGATTTTTTGAAGGGGTCTGGGTGAAACCCGGACACTTTTTATGCCAAGGAAAACCCGATTAATTAGAAGACAAGCAATAAATTCAGACTAATCTTACTAATAGAATTTATTTTAATTTACATAAATGATCTTCCAAACATTGAACAACAGGCTAAGTATACACTCTTTGCTGATGACACTACGGTAGCCTTCGCAGCTGACAATATTTAGGGGGTGCTTGAGGGTTCCACGGAGGCGCGGGGCAGAACTGAGCAATGGTTTGCTGCAAATCGGTTGGTTTTAAACAACACTAAAACAAACCAGGTGATTTTTGCATTGAGGGATGTGGGTGATCTGAATGGGAGTGTGAGCGAGATTGGATTTCTGGGTGTTTCCTTGGACCCAAGGCTTTAATGGGGCTCACACATTAACAACGTGTGTAGAAAACTAAACAAAAACCTCTTTATTTTGAGAAACCTTTCAAGGTGCGTCTTACCAGAGACTTTACATACTGCTTATCACTCTCTGTTCCACTCGCATCTTTCATATTCTATTCTTGTCTGGGGTCATGCAGCTGACACACACCGAGTGTTTGGTTTACAAAGGAAAGCTCTAAGGGTCCTTGCAGATCTGGGTTTTAGGGATGACTGTCGTCAGGCTTATAGGAGGTTTAGAATCCTCACTGTGCCATCCCAGTACATTCTGGAAAATCTTCGTTTTCTAAAGAAGAATATTAACCTGTATACAAGTCATGAGGAGATGACACCAGGCATAAAAAAAACATTGTACCAGCGTATTGGCGTTTGAGAAGGTGTCAAACTGGACCAGGTTATTGGGCAATAAATTTTTTTAATGTATTGCCTAAATGTATAAGAACATTGCCTGAAAAGAAATTTGAAATAACAGTTAAGCAGATACTAATTGAGAATGCTTTTTATTCAATACAGGAATACCTCGGGTATAATTTTGACTTCTTATTATAGCGGGCAGATTAGAGTGTATAGGCCGCAAAATATACGGTACGAAGATATAAGAAAGATATACCCAACATGTTAAAACAAGTGGAAGATTTTCTGTTAATGTATGGGGGTATATGTCTTCAGAGGGCTAGGCATATGCCACCGTATTCGAGAAAGATTTAATAGTCACGCTTATATACACATACTCCAAAATGTTATGTTGCCATCGGTAAACAATATATTTGAACAAGAAAATTTTATATACCAGCATGACAACTGCCCCGTCCATACAGCAAGGAGAATTTCGGACTGGCTACTGGAAAATAACATTTCATTGTTACCTTGGCCCTCAAGAAGCCCTGATATCAATCCAATCGAAAACGTTTGGGGATATATCGTAAAGGAAATTAACAAGAACAATGATTTCCATCCACAAAACAGTGATGATTTGTGGAAAAAAATTGAAGAAACCTGGAATAATTACAATGTTCACCATGCACAAATGCGGATTGCATCAATGCCCACACCTTTAAACTTATTAGTGGAAAAAAATGGTGCCGCTTTGAAATATTAAGCCAGTGTTTTTTTCTTTAATATTTGAATAAAATAAACTATATTTTATTTCGGTCATGTATTTTATTGAATATTAATTAAGGTGAGAAAAAGGTAAAAAGCCAAGTTTACCAAAATATTCAAAATTGACATAAAATGTTAACCTAAGTGTACGAAATTTTATTTCCGTCCTGTACCTTAAAAATGTCGATGGCGTCACATTTTTCAACTGTCAGTAAAAAAATAGATACTCAATTAAGTTCTAAAGTAGGAATAAATAATTAAATTGACCTTTAGTGTTTTCCATAAAAATAAGAGCTAACGTAAATAATAATGGAAATTCATACCTTACGCTGTATAACTGTAATAAAAATAACAAAAATCAATTAAAAAAGCCTTTTGTTACACATGCTTGTTATTGTTTATTATTTATAAAAACCTATATATAAAAAAATACCTAAAGCCGACCCTGGTCAGAATAATCATCTGTTGCGGTTGGCATATCGACCGTACATTGTTGCCAATGGTACCATATGGTTCTGTTCGTTTATTACCGTCGAAGCACGATTTGAACTTGATCAGCTGATGATGAATGCTCTTAAGTTAAATTTTCAACGGAAATAAATACTTTGGAGTGTTCTGAATGCACCATAATTTTTTAAAATGTTTCAATTAATATTTAATACCCTAAAAAAGCTATTTAGTCTGACGTACTCGGTTTTGAAGCCGAGCACGAAACCAAAAATGTCGCGCGGAGGCCCATTTTCAGCGTTAAATTAAAATTATATGTAATGGAGATACAACTCCGGAACTTAAGACTTTTTTATCGAAAATTTTCTCCTCTTCAAGGACCTTTTTTGCAATTTTCGCTATCTCTTATGGTTTTTGAGTTATCATCAAAAATCGAAGTGGCCTTTTTTATTTCGTCTTTTGTTAATAACAATTGCAATTTTTATTGGCAGAAAAAATCCTTTAAACGTCTTTCTCGACTAGGCTAGTAATCGTAAACCGCATCCTAGCTAACTTCGGCGTAACCAATATAACAAAAAGTTGAAAAAAAGACATTTTAGAAACAACTGAAAAGATTAAAAATACCAAAATAAGTAAAAAAAATGATCTCGTTAAAATTAAAACTTATTAGTTACTCACTAATTTACGATTAATAAATAATTTAGGTTAACTAGATAACTTACAATTTGTTGATACTATGTAGTTTACTTTATGGAAAATGAAATTATAAAATTACTAATTTGTTTTTAATACTTTACCAAAAAGAAGTAGTCGAGAGTTAATAATTATTTTTTACCAGATTACTTTAAAGATCACTTGTTGTGCTGTAGCTTTTGTCGATTTTGTTAATTTTGTCAAACATTGCTAAAACAGTCGCTTTTAACAGGATGGTTGTCCAGCATATTGCGCTCATGAGGTAGCAAAATGGACAAGACAAGATTGATTAGTAAAAGTGACCCAATTTTGTGGCTCCCAAAGAGTTTTGGCCTGGACCGTGTAAAACTAACTACCAATGCCAAAAAATACTGAAGTGCTAAAAGACAATTATACAGGTTATCCATTCAATTTTCTAGGGAGAAATCAGAAGATCTTTTAGATATCCAAAAAAAATAGACAAATTTGTTCAATTTAAAGGTAAACTTCTTATGCATATCGTGTATTTGAATCTATATAATGCAAAACCTCTTTAGTCCAGGCAGCCAAGCTGAAAATAGTGTCATACCTCCGAATTTTTTATATATGCACCGATTTTTTTGAAAATTTGGAATTAAGCTTATCTTACCCTCCATATCAAAATCTATATGGTCGCAAGGTGTGCAAATTGTTTTTAATGGGTGAAAGATACCCCTTATCGAAAAAATAGATTTTCTAGGTTTTCGGCTTTTTTCGATTCAAATGTCTTTTATTTATGTAGGATAAATATCCTAACGTATTGTACAATATAAAATTGGTGTATTTTGAAATATCAACCCTTAAGAATCTTTAAACTACCCATTTGATGAAAATAATATAGAAAAAAATCTTTTAACGATTACAACATTACAATTGCAGTTTTACTGGAAAAAATTCATAGCATTTTAATAAAATTATTAGTTACCACTTTTCAACCCCTAAAACTACCCCTTTGCAGAAAATGAAATAAAAAAATATCTAATGACTGCCAATTTTTAGATTTTGCGTAATTTTAGTATTACAGTGCGCAAAAATTTGAAACTTTTTTACTTTAAAATTGACTAAAAAATTTAAAATCTTATTTTTTGTGTAACTCTGTTAACTTTGAAGCTATCACATCCTACAAAAAATCATTTTAAAGGTAATTTTTAGGGCTACAAGCCTATGTGTGTAAGAAGGGCTTGAGACCCTTTATATTTTATAGGTATAGGGTCAAAGGGCTGCGGAACAGCAGTCCTCGCACTATAGTGAAAGTTTAAATCGCTTATAACTCCGTCAATTTTTATGCCACAAAAAAAAAAAAGAAAAATAATCGCCCTAATAAATTGTACATTTTTCTACTCTTTAGTTTTTTCGTATCTCTTATGGTTTTGGAGTTAAAATAAAAAAAGAAATTTTTTTGAAAAATCACAAAAAAAACATATAATTTAAGCTAATTTTTTTAAACTGTGCATCTCTAATCAGTTAAACTTTCAGATGTCATGAATAACATACAAATAAAGTAATTGGTGCAAGGAATAAGTTTAATTTTGATTTTGAATGAAATGACATTAGTTTTATTGCGATTTTTTTTTAGTTTTAACTATTTTACACCATATCTCACTAAAATTTCAGTCAAAAAGACTTTATCGGTGCTTATTTTAAAGGTCTTTTTATGCTCTATAAAAAATATTCCATGACTTTTTGTTGAAAAATGTACCCTTTTCCCGTTATTTGAGGTTAAGTATTTAATCATGTAAAATGAAAGATCTTCAAGCAGCTATAACTTGCCTTAGGTAGAACTTTTAGATCTTTATAAATAGCTCAGTTTCTTTGTTTTTTTATAAGCTTTATTTTTGTTCATTACACTTTTTTGATAACAAGCATAATTACAGACTTATGCGTAAAAAATAATTGAAAAATGAGTTTTTTTAACGAAAAATCGCACTTTTCAATTGCGAATAATTCAAAAACAATTGATCTAACGAAAAAACTTGACATGACATTTTTTACTTAAAATTTGCTCATCCATCGATTTCTAGAGATATTTTGGGTAATTGCCCACGCCCGAGAGGTGGCATCCACCCCAGGGGTGGATGCACACATCGGCACCATATAGATTTTGCTTTTCGACCATCCATCTATCATCTGTCAAAATTTCAAATAAATCGATGCATATATAAAAAATTCGGAGGTGAAATGCTTGACTGTCTGCACTACTTGTTTATTTGACTTTTCCTGGTAAATACAACCAAGACAGCAGAGAAAAACTTAAGAAGTTTTATTTCGAAAAATGTCACGGTCTCTTTATAATAGGAATTTATGTCTTAATTTATGTAAATAATCATGTACAATAAAGAATTACTGCCAGCGTTGTCTTTATGTTATAAAGAATAATCATAGCATAGCGGAAAATATTAATTTATGATAATATTTATTGTTAAAACATAAATGACTGTTGTAATGATTAAAAAAATATTTTTATTGTCGATTAGATATATTTGCAATAGGTGTGGTAAAAATGCATTATTTACTAATGATAGGTAGTTACAATTAATGTTGGTTTAAATTATAATTAACCCTAGAGCTATTTATATCCTTAAGGCATAATATTGCTAATTATGCAGGCAGTTCTAATTACTATGTGTTGCCAAGACGCTGACTATTTTTTTTACAATATGCTATATTTGTATCAGAGATAGAAACGATTTAGTTACTCGTTTTATTACGTGGAAAATCGCAAGGCTGTGCAGTAATAGATTTAAACTACACAAGCGTACCAAAGGCGGTATACAAAATGTGTCATTTTACAAAAACTTACAAATTTTAAAACATGATAATATGTGAGTGCGATAAAGTCAAGAAAAAAAACATTTTACATATCTTTTTAAGACGACTAAGCAGGTAATTTTTCTCGAAATTAGGAGAAAATAACTGCATAATGCATAAACAAGCAAAATCTTCTAGAAAAAACTTGAATCTTCAGCAATGACTTTATTATCGAAAAACCAAAGGTTTATTTTGCAATTAAGGTGTAAAAATAAACTCGGTTCTCCCTGGTAAACTTTCCCTGGTAAAAAAATAATTTTACTGCCAAAAAAAAGAATACTCTTTAATCCATTAACAAATTATTAATATTTAAGTATGTATTCCTGACAAAATATATATATATATATATATATATATATATATATATATATATATATATATATATATATATATATATATATATATATATATATATATATATATATATATATATATATATATATATATAATTATTTATTTGGAAGCGTTAAAAGAGACACACATTTAAAATAATTTGTATTATATCTATATTTATAAGAAATAAAACATCTTATTGTGTGTGCTGGTATCCCTTCACCATATTTAGTGCCAAAACCTAATTGATATTTTAAGTAAAACAAACTCTAATAACAAGAAATGTAGCACCTCTTTATATAAAATATATTTTATTAATTTCATGTTTATACACTTAGCAAGCAATAGCTAATAAATAATTGGGTGTAGCCAAATCAGATATTCAATAACAGAATAAAGTTTAATAATAGGACTCTCACTTTCGCATGCAGTAAAAGACACGTCTGGGCATTAATCTGATAAGGTGACAATCCTCTTGAAGTACCCACCTAACCTCTAATTCATATTACATCGTGTTTTTTCTAAAATATTAACTTTTGTTTCATAGCCTACTGTGACTAAAAGTATTAAAGTTTGAATAAATCGCATAGAAAATCAATATCCTCCATGCTGTCTTATATTTTTAAAAAGAAAATTTAATATGCTATTTTTTTAGATTGAAAAATACAGGGAGTTCCAAAAAAAGGTTAAATTCGATAGCTTTTTTACGTAACCCCACAAACTTATTTTTAGAACGAGATTGCACAGGATTACAAAAAAAACAAAACCCTTTGCCCTTTTAAGGATATCTGTGGTACCTAAGTATTTTTCCGCGCTGAACACGAATCTGAGGACCGTTTGGCCCCATCACGTCACAGTTTTTTTAAAACAGCGAACATAACCTCAAAATTCAGATATAAAAAATATGATTTTCAGTTGGTGTAATTTTTTTTCAACGTTAACTTTTTTCGCTAGAATTCACTTTTTAAAGTGTCTTGAGTGTTAAACGACACTTCCTTGAGCGATTAGGGCCAAAAAACATAACCTCAAAAATATCACATATCGAAAATACACTATCCCTTTGCTAAAAGTCATGTCCACTTTGAATGTTTTGATGGGATTGGACATTTTGAAGAGTTTCTATTGTTTCCCGTATTTCCCCCTGCGATAATACTCTCCTGATGGATTTGGACCAAAAAACATAACCCCAAAAATACATGTAATCGAAAACTTAGTATCCTTTTGATAAAAGTGAGTTCAGCTGCGACTTTTTTGTTGGAACAGCACATTTTAAAGAGTTTCTATTTTTTCTAGTACTTCCACCCTCCGAAAGTACCTTTCCGATGGATTTGGGCCAGGAAACATAACCTTAAAAGACCATGATAGCGATAAAATGGTACCAGGTGGTATAAATTATGTCTACTTTCTTATTTTTGATGGAAAGCGTAGTTCAGAGTGCCGTAAGGCTTGGAGAAATTTTGTTGATGTTTGTGAGAAGTTTTTGGGGAACAACAAAGATCCAAATAAAAAAAAATAAAGGAATTGATCAAGAACTACGAAGCTACAGGGTCTTTGATAAGCCTCAAGGTTCACTTTTTGAATTATCATTTAGACAAATTCCCAGAAAATCTGGAAAATTACAGTGAGGAGCAGGGGAAATTGTTCCATCAGGATATGAAAGAAATGCAGAGACGTTATCAAGGTTTTTGGGACATCAACATGTTCGGATTACTGCTGGAATCTGCAAAGGGATACTTCCGTGGAACACAAAAGAAAGGCCTTGAGAAGAAATTTTAACGTGAGATGTAGACCCCAAAATGAAATTTAAAAGTTAGACATAGTGAGAGACGAGGGGACTCACTTAAAAAAAGCACAGTTTTATCGCTATCACCGGCTTTTGAGGTTATGTTTTTGGCACTTTATTAACTGCCAGGGTGTTCAATAACAGGTTTTGTAAACTGATTTGATCAACAGCAATTAAAATAGTTTTCCGGCTTTAAAAATAATTTTTAACAATAAAGAATCATCGATTTATAAAAATGTAATTTATGGTTCAATGCCATGACAATTGAAAAAGTTATTATTTCCGGAGTGATGTTATTCAGTGTGTTTAATCAATGTTGCCGGTGCAGTGTGTTTACAAAAACTATCCCTCCTTACCCCCCTGAATATATTAATGCCAAACAAGGTTTGTTTACTTTATTTCTATCCAAGAATTCGTTGGGTAATACTATACGTGTTACATTCACGCACTACACAAAATTCGAAATAATTTAAAAATTAACGGTTTTAGGTATAGGCAAACCCTATATCAGTGAATTGCTAATAAAATTCTGCATAATATTAAATAGTCATTTTTTTTGCAAAAGGACGTTTATAATATTAGAAATAATTTTTTGACCACCTTGTATAATATTTTAATGAAAATGTTAAACCATATCGTAGTAATAGTATGTTTACTAAATATTGGCTATGGTAATTTAATTCTAGTTTAAATATTTACAATGAATTTTTTTTACTAAAGTTCTATACAAAATCAGAAATTCGCAAATATTTCAAAAAGGGTGTGGATTAGGTATAGGGACATTTATTGAAACATGGCTTTATTATTGCTCTAGAATTCAAAATCGATAAGAAATATAGGATGTCCTATTTAAAAAATCATAGTTTTGATATGGTACTTTTTTTTAATCATCCTGTATAAATGCAAATATTTTTAAATGAAGGTCCTCTACCGTCTGCATACTTCCTGCAAAATAATTTTTTAAAAATTCTCACTGGCTTTCGTATAAACTCCATGGCGGTTGGGGTGCCCCACCCTGTATAAAGAAAAAACATCGTATAAATACATATTGCAACACATAAAAACTTCCAATATAATTTTAGTTTTGGTTAGTTCGGCTTAAAGAATAGACCTATGTCTCCTAATAAAATATTTTATGGATCACTCAGTGGCAATGACGTGTTGAATACCTGAACAGATTTGATATTAGGTCGAAGTGACAGCAGATCATTTTTCAATGGAATCTTTGGGAGCCCTTTAGGCGGTTTAAGATCTAAAAAATGATTGATTTTTTTGATGAGTTTCCTGTACAGGTTACGTGATCGAGTAGCACTTGATCTTTGAAAGTCTTCTTTTAATTTTTTTATTACGTAATTCTAAACTAGGCCTTTAAAGTATAAGAAATGGTATATTTTTTATGTTTGATGAAAAAAAGTATACACGATATCCAGAAAATATACTGGGTACAAAATTTTATAACAGACCCTTGACTTGGTTATATCTGAAATTATTTTATTTAACCTGAAGAGAGCATTAAAAATTTTAAGACATACATACCCATTGGTTTTTCCAAAATTTATTTTAAAAAAACGTGGGAGCTGATTTTAAGGATTTTTGGTATATGGTCAGACGATATAAAATGCCATTTCTTATTTATATAGAGGTCGACTTTAAAAAAGTGAAAATTAATGCACGTGACGATATCGGTAAACATTTCTTCTGATCTCTTTTAATATCAACCTTATTAGCCCAGACATGCTTATAACTGGTAACTGAATGAGTTTAGAATCTTTTTTAGCTTGTAAACATTTTTTGTTGGATGATGGTGACGTCCCATGGCGTTAATTAAGACCAAAAGACAGAAAAGCGGAAGACATTAAAAGATCTTATTGGAAACGGTAGTAGCTTTGTTAAATTTTATGACAGTTACGCTTGTACTTAGCAAAAGCTCGTTTTATTTTTTTATTGTGTAAGAAGAGAATAACTGTCCATAAAAAAACTATTAAAGGGTTATAGTTAACCGTTTGGTTTTCGTATTTAGTTTTTTTTTTAATTTATTTACATTTTTTCTTATCAGTAATAACAATTATGTCCGATAAGTAAAATTTTACAAATTTTGCTTATTGGACATGACTCCGATTTTAATGATTTTTTGCTTACAAAGGGCGCTGATTACGAATCTTAAATCAATTTTTTCCAACAACCTCTGGTTTTTAATTTATGAGGCCGCCAAGTGGACTAACCTCAAAGTGGACACTTTCCCAAAATTCGTTTTTTTCTTAAAACTGATTACTATTAAATGGGAACATACACTACATACATATTAAGCAAATATACTAAAATTTACAATATTTTATTTCTTATTTTTGGTAAAAAAACACCTCGAATAAATGCAATTTTTAATTATGTATATTAATTATGAATAAAGCAACCAATTATACATCATGTATAAAGTGTTTTTCACTAAAAATAGATAATATATATAATATTGTAAAATTTGGTGTACGTAAATGCCCAATCAGTCTATGTTCCCATATGATGGTAATCAGTTTCAAAAAGGAAAAATTTTGAGTCCACTTGTAGGTCTCATTGCCAGGAAAAGCTGATTTTAGATTCGCGATTAGCGTCCCATAAAACCCACATATTCAAAAAAAAACATCAAAATCGTGGTCATGTCATCAAGCTTAATGAAGAAAAGAAAAGTGTTACCATTTACACAGTACTAAAATAGATTAAACTAAGAATTTTCCGAATTTTGCTGTTGCGCGTGTTTAATTAAAAATGAATCACAAAATAGGTTTTAGATGTAAAAAAGAGCTTAGTTTTTAGGGCTAAAGGACGTACGTTTTAAAAGGATTTTATTTTTGGATGAATATAACATAGCAAAGCAGGAAAATCTTTACAATCCGGTATATTTAGATAAGACTTTGGTTCAGTAAAAACAGTAATAGAAAAGTTTGGCAATATGGGTCTCATTAACGTTGTACAAGAAGACAGGAAACGGGTCACGATATTGTATGTGTGGGAAATAAAAAAAATGTATCGTTAATTTTTAAATGCAATAAAACAACGGGAGACTATCAGAATAACATAAATTATGAAAATTTTGAAAACCATCTTTTATCACAATGGACAACGCAAAGTTTCACAGTCGATTGGAAGAACAAATTCCTCGAAAATCCTGGACCAAAAGAGACTTCAGGAATGGCTTCTAAATAGAAGAATTGAATTATATATATATATATATATATATAATATATATATATATATATATATATATATATATATATATATATATATATATATATATATATATATATATATATATATATATATATATATGATATATAAATCAAATTTTATTAAAAAACGAAGTGTGGGAAATTGTTTGTAAAATTAGAATGCCCGAAAAAAATATCATTTGAATAATTATGCAGAAAGTTTTGGCCATAAGTTTTACGATTATCCACGAATAGGTTTAAGCATTCGGAATTCAATTTTAGTTTTAACTTTTACCACTTTTTGGGTCATATTTTTAATCTACATTGCGTCTGAAGCTCTAGATGGACTTTCATTATTTGTTGCTTCACGGTGGTTATTATCCTTTCGAAAGTATTCCACAATATTAAGTATTAATTTAGTAATTATTATCATTAATTAGACAAAAGAAATTGTTAATTACATGTTATAAATAGTTAATTAGATGTAATAAATAAGTGTAATAAAAAAATAGAGGCTTTATTATTTAGGATATCTTTTTAAAACATTTTATTTTTATTGAATTTAGGTAGAAAATAAAAATTATATAATATACTTTGTTTGGCTGTAATGCGCTTATCATAAGTAAATTTTAATACTTATTTGGAATAATATCACTTTAAAATTACTATTCAGATTTTAGAAAATAATATTTGAATAAAAGTTATTTAAATATGTGTTATATGCTGGGGTAATTAAATACATTATATAAACAGTCTATTTATTTAAATTGCTTCTTCTATGTATGGAAAGTCATATTACAGATCATCAAGCCAGGGCACACAAAAACAAACCTTGTATGTACAAAAATGTCATTGAAATAATTCCAGGTTAAAAAATTTAAATTTTGAAGTATTTTAGGTTATTTCATACCAATTTTCCGAATTCTAATGCACGTACGTTTAGTAACTAGTAGTATAGATTCTTTTATGTTTATTTCTCTGGGGTAATATTTTTACAGCACCAACTTTTTTACAATTGGCCAAGAAAATAAATTTTAGATACAACTTTTCGAACTTTAAGTCAATCTATTTTAACGCCAGGAGTCAGTTTTAAAAATTTATACACGTATTTTTTGAACACTCCTAATACTAAGTTTACCTGACTGTTACTACCTATTTCACACATAACAGACAATTAATTTGATTTATTACAAAATGTCACCTTAAATGTTCACTTGCATAATCTCATAAACACAAAAATTCCTTAATTACGAATACATTCCCATTAAAATATCAAACTACATAATTTGTTAACTTTCCAAAGCAATTAAAAGTATCACAAACGGCTTTATGTACGATCAGCCAAATCGAAGCGGACCAACCGCATGTTCTTATCGATAATCTCCGGTCAGCCGGAACGAAATTAGCCCCGAAATTTATCTATTAATCTTGCCGATCGATAAGATCGATTCAAAGCGCCGAATGTCGTGCCATACGTACCACATCGTACTCGAATGGTACTTCTTTTCAGTTTAAGTCGGTTTTAACTTTACAGTATTTTATTAAAAAAAAACTTTTTTTTCTTTTATATATATATATATATATATATATATATATATATATATATATATATATATATATATATATATATATATATATATATATAAATTATATATATATATATATATATATATATATATATATATATATATATATATATATATATATATAATATATATATATATATATATATATATATATAAACACAGTGTGTCCCAAATTGGTGGGGAATGTATGGGTGTATGGGGATCTTGAAAACCACGATAGATAGAAAATCGGTTAAATGGGGAAAGTTTTGGACAATTATGTTAGTAAGCTAATCCCGTTTACTACATGGTTTTATCTATTTAGGTTTTTAATAAATTTTGAAAAAACCTGAAACATGCATTTTCGAAAATCGGCCATATTTTTTTTATAAGTGAAAATATTTCAAATCTGTAAAAACATCTTCAAAGCAACTTTTTTTGTAGAATATGACCGAGTAGTCAATTTTTATTTTCTGCGTTTCGGGTTTTTAGAACCATCAACTTTATTTTTTCATATAGACGCCATATTGGATTTTTACGCAGCCAAATAGTGCTTTTTATTATGATTTCAACAATGTATAACATGTTATAATTTAAGAGTTTATAACCTCATTAATTTCAAAAAACAAATATTTTCTCAGTTGGCCTTGATTCCGGCGAACGTCATTTTTTTTGTAAACAATAAAATATTAGTAATTGGCAAAATAGATAAGCTAAACAGATATTTTACAGAAATGGGTTTCGCGAACATAGCTATAACGTTAATACAGTGTTACAACAAAATGTAACGGCGCCCATATGAAAAAGTAAAGTTGATGAATCATCATCAACTTTACTTTTTCATATGGGCGCCATATTGGATTTTTTCGCAGCCAAATAGTGCTTTTTATTCTTATTTCAACAATGTATAACATGTTATAGTTTAGGAGTTTATAACCTCATCCACTTCAAAAAACAAATATTTTCTCAGTTGGCCTTGATTCCGGCGAATGTCATCTAGCGTCATTATCCAGTTAGCTCGGGTACGTTATTAATTTTTTTTAACTTTGTAAAATGATTAATTATTTAAAGAAAAAT
Source organism: Listronotus oregonensis (assembly GCA_019359885.1). NCBI lineage: Eukaryota > Metazoa > Arthropoda > Insecta > Coleoptera > Curculionidae > Listronotus > Listronotus oregonensis. The sequence goes on along the minus strand of JAHBCN010007404.1, from coordinate 4,013 downwards.
TTGATATTTTGCAACGTTATTTCCAAAGCAATAGAAATGTTAATATAGCTGCGCAAACGTATTTCGACAATTTTCCTGAAAGGCAGCATCCTAAACTAAGATTCTTTCGAAAACTGGTTACAAATTTGCTTAAATCCGGAAGTTTTAAAAAACCACGACCTTAAAGGTACGTTGAAGAAAATCGACAACGAAATGCTGCTGTTAACCAACATTTTAAAGAAAATCCATATCTTCAGCCAGGGATATTGATAGAGAATTCCACATACCTAAGTCAACCATTTATAGGGTAGTTGGAACTATTTAAAAAAATATCGTTAATATGTTGAGAAATAAGGACAACATTTTGAATCTTAGGTCGTTATTTTACATCTTCATTTTAGTAGGAATATTAGTTTAGTCACTTTTCATTGTTTTTGTTTTCACTTGTTTCAATTAACTTTGTTAAACGGGGTAGTTTTGTTATAACACGGTATTAACGTTATAGCTATGTTGGCGAAACCCATTTCTGTAAAATATCTGTTCAGCTTATCTATTTTGCCAATTACTAAGATTTTATTGTTTACAAAAAAAATGACGTTCACTGGAATCAAGGCCAACTGAGAAAATTTTTGTTTTTTGAAATAAATGAGGATATAAACTCTTAAATTATAAGATGTTATGCATTGTTGAAATCAGAATAAAAAGCACTATTTGGCTGCGTAAAAATCCAATATGGCGTCCATATTAAAAAATAAAGTTGATGATGATTCTAAAAACCCGAAACGTAGAAAATAAAAATTGACTACCCGGTCATATTCTACAAAAAAAGTTGCTTTAAAGAAATTTTTACAGATTTGAAAAATTTTCACTTATAAAAAAATATGGCCGATTTTCGAAAATGCATCTTTCAGGTTTTTTCAAAATTTATCAAAAACCTGGATAGATAAAACCATGTAGCAAACGGGATTAGGTTATAACATAATTGTCCAAGACTTTCCCCATTTAACCGATTTTTCTATCTATCTGGTTTCACGATCCCCATACATTCCCCCCAATTTGGGACACACTTATATATATATATATATATATATATATATATATATATATATATATATATATATATATATATATATATATATATATATATATATATATATATATATATATATATATATATATATATATATATATATATATTAACTTAAAAACAATGCATATTATTTTAAAAATAAAAATCATTAGCTACATGCAAATTAACAACTTAAAAATAATTACCATAAAACTTTTTTGCGAACCATTAACTTATTTAGTCAAGGCGTTATAGTTTTCTGAACCATTTAAATTATTTAAAAGTTATATAGCAAATGCATTATTGCATTAATTTATTGTATTTAAATTAACGTACATATTCTTTACGAACCTTAGCAGTACAAAAGAAAGTATTTATAACAATAGTGGAAAAAAATATTTTAACTTAACATATATGGTTCTGGACTAAAATAAAAGTTTTTAGCCAAGAATTTTTGCGTATTTGGCACAATTCGGGGTAACAAAGACGGCGCCGCGACGCAGATCGATTTTAAAGCTTTTTATAAATTTATAATAAAGATTTTATTGCTCACAAAGAAAATGGTAAAGGCCTAATGGGCAAAAAAATAAAATTTAATTACTGGCTCCCAAGGGCGGCTTTATTTCATTTATTTACTTGGTGCTTGCTTTATATTTTATCGATATTAATGCAGCCCCAAATTTTGCCGCTCCGGGCAAATGCCCGGTTCCCCCTAAAGACTGATTCCTTATTCTGTAATGTAAAGAGGAATGATAGTCGGTGTCAATACTGAGTCTTGGGATACTTCAAAGAAAGGAGTGAAAGAAAATCTTCTATAGATCTGTGTGTCAATGATAAGTTTGTGTTTTACTATTGCTAAAATTGATCATACTTTGGGTAGTATGTTTTTAAAATGATAAAACATCTCTTGTATAGAAACAACTAAACAACATTTCCTAAATTATCATATTTATTAATGCCCTATCCCACACAAATTTTAAAACTTACTCATAACGAAACCGTTAATAAATAGTATTTATTTGCATTTTACAAACATCAACTTGTTTAAAACAACTATATTCTTCCATATTAGTCTTTAATGCAGTAGGCAGAGTCTAGACAATGTATTACATCTTACAAGTGTAAAGGCACATTCCAATTCAAATCGTTTATTACAACATCATATTTTTTTTCTCCTGGAGGGTGGTATTTCATAAAATGTCATGGTCTTTCTTTCTGCCTTATACGTTATTTATTTATACGATGAATTATTAGCATTAGCGCCGGCGCTTTTTTTATTGGAATTTGTAATGAGTAATTAACATGTTACATCAGAAAAATAGGGACTGATTTATGATAATTGCTCCATGTTATGATCCAATATGTGACGTAATTATTAGAAAAAAAAACATGTTTTATTGATTTATTAATTACCTAGAACATTGTTTTTGATGCAAAAGCAGTATTTAATGTGATAAAAGGTTTACTGAATTCTAAGATAGTATTTCTTAAATATGTTTAACAGTTTTTCAAACTGGAAGAAATACTTCTGCTGTAGTTGTATATACAGGTAGTGTCGCAAAAATTTGTAGTAAACGAAAAATATTTGGGAAAATTTATAATAGATTTTTGCAACATTAAAACGGTTTTTTAATCTGGTTTGCATGATATCATAACATTTTTCTCATAATTGTCGAAGAGAACCTGACATCATCAACTGTTGTTTTTTAAAGATATAGTTCAGGAAACGAACCATTTGGCCTCGCAATTTTTTCAAAAGAATAACTTAAAATTTTATCAGTAGGTAAGGAATAGACCAAGGATCAAAATCTATATCATGCCGAAGGGCGCCTTTATCTTGGGGGTGGTTGCCAAACCATCTTGGGGGTGAATTTTTATATATTTTGACCACGGGAATCGACACGAAATGCATACTTTTCGAGTTATTCGCGATCGAAAGTCGGCATTTTCGTCGATTAAATTAACGTTTTTAACCGGCTTTTGCAAATAACTCGATAAGTATACATTTTATCAAAAAACAACTGCAAAATCAAAATTGTAGCTTAAAAAAAAAGAATTGTAATGATTTTTTTGTAATTGCTGTGGGACCAATACAAACCAAGTTGTGGTTTGTTAAAGGTTACCTGTTATTTATCAAACACCAAATGTCAGAGCTTCAAATAGACCTGAAACCGAGAGGGTTTTTGCATGTATCATAGGCCCCACGCCGAGGCTTTGGGGGCTGATAGACAATGTTATTCCCCACTTTGAATTCCCGGTATGGCATCCCTAAAGTATAGCTTTTAGGAAGGGTGAATTTTCAAAGGTGTAATTAATATCCATGCTTTGGATCATAGGCCCCACTTTGATTCTTAATTTATGTCGTCAAGAAGGTCGCCAAAGTCCGCTAACCCAATATGCCATACCAATATGGCGTCACTTAAGGTCCGCCATACTGACCGTAATTTTTCCACTATAGACATGGACCATGGGCCTTACGCTGTTGTTTCGTGATCTTTATTAACGATGAACTGTAGAACAAAGAATTCAAAACGCCATACCTCTGGAGCATCGCCAAGTGGCTGCCATAATGGAGCAAACATGTCAATTTAGCAATAAACGCCCCATTATGGCGGTCACTTGGCGATGCCCCAGAGGTATGGCGTTTTGAAATCTTTGTTCTACAGTTTATTGCTAACAATGATCACGAAACAACAGCGTGGGGCCCATGATCCATGTCCACAGTGGAAAAATTACACATTTTGGTCAGTATACAAGTATGCAAGTAGTACAAGTTTAAAAATTCACCCCTCCTAAAAGCTACACTTTAGGGATGCCATACCAAGAAATCAAAGTGGAAAATAACGATGTCTATTAGCCTCGGCGTGGAGCCTATGATACATGCATAAAGCATAAAGTTGAGTGAGTTGAGAGAGCTGCCACGGCCTCTGTCCATATATTCCAGCTCCTACACCTTCCTTGGTTT
>JAHBCN010007403.1:27500-43846 GCA_019359885.1 Listronotus oregonensis | reverse complement strand
ATCTCATGAAGATATGGAATAGCTTTCTGGGGTTTTTGCAACAGTCAATTCATAAATTCCATTTTGGTTTTACAAAAGCGAGAATTGAGATATATATCTGCTTAAAGTTAAGTGCAAGAAACATTGCAAACCACTGTTTGTTAGTAAAAAAAATTAGAAGACGGTCTGTCTTCTGCACAAAAAGTATAAAATATTTATAGCGCCTAATTTACAAAATATTAAAGGATGTCCTCCAGTAATTAAAAAAGTACTAATTAAATATTTAAATTGCAGCACAACATATTAAAGAAACAGTACTAAATTGTGAGTTTAGTTTTTTTAAACAATGTTAATAAAGTGCTATACTTATATTAAAATGATCTTCAAACACATGTAAAGCTTTACTGTTTTGGGATATATATTTCTTATTTTTTCGACATGCTTTTAGCCACTTTTTCCATTGAGCCATATAATATAGACAGAAGAAGACAGTAAAAGATAATAGTAATAAAATTCTGATATATACAATTTAAAACGGAATACAATATTAACTAACAAGCATACTTGATTTTTGGTCACAAAATGTAAAATAAAATATACTATGCATGTAATAAAAGTTAGTCATTTATTTAAACATAAAAACACAAACATATATATATATATATATATATATATATATATATATATATATATATATATATATATATATATATATATATATATATATATATATATATATATATATATATATATATAATAAACAGTGAAAACTTCTATAAGCGGACACTCACGGTTCCGCTGTTTTTGTCCGCTTAGTGGAGGTGTCCGCTTAAAAGAGTGTGGAAAAAAACTACAAAAATTTGAACAATAAATACAAATATTTATTAGAATAAGTATCAGCAAATACACATAGGACATATTATGTGTCAAAGCTAGTTATTTATTTATAAAATCAAAAAATCTCTGTTGACGCATATTTTGAATTCTTTGCTTTAAGAGACCTGATTGAAAATGGTCTTCTAAATTTTTGAGGTGTTGAAATGCAATGTAGTCGTCTTTTTACAAAAGTTTTTAAGTCTTTAATTACTTTTATAGCCTTCTATATGTAGTAATTGTGTTGGTGCTTTCAACTGCTCCTCGACATCGCTGACTTCTTCCTCTTCTATTGCAGGATTGGTCAGTCACATTATCAATGGCGTCGTCAATGTTTGAACTTATTTCTTCTGTTGCTGCAGTATCGTCGATTTCAACATAACTCTTAGGTTTTCTTGTGTTATGTTCATTTCTCGGCACACCTTTCCGTTTGAACTATTGTAGATAAAGGAAGATAGTCTTCGGGATCCCATTCGAATAATGTAGAATCACTGTAATTTTTTTGGAAACCAGCCTTTTTAAAACAATTTGTATGGTTGCTGATGATACTTTATCCCAGGAAGTTTTAATGTAATAAAGTGTTTCTAAAATATTTATGGACTTCGCTAATTTGAAACTGATTTTAATTCATCCATTTTTGTTAAAATGGCTTTAATATTAACCCACGATAATATAATTTGAAATTTTGTATGATACCCTGGTCTAAGGGTTGACACATTGAGGTGGTATTGGGAGGTAAAAAGATAACTTTTATATTTTGTAGATTTACCTCACGAGGATGGGATGCTGCGTTATCCAAAAATAATAAAATTTTTCGTTTTTGCCTAATCATTTTTCTGTCAAATTGTAGCAACCACTCATTCATAATGTCTTGTGTCATCCATGCTTTTTTGTTAAACTTCCAGATTGCCGGTAATCTCTCACGAACATTTTTAAATGCCCTAGGACGGGCCGCTTTTCCGATCACTAACAAATCTTCTTTTTGCCCTGCCATATTAGCACAAAACAAAATTGTAAGCCTTTCCGGGGAAAATTTTCCACCGCTGCATTTTTCCGACCTAAAGGCGAGGTTTTGTCCGGTAAAGCTCGGAAGAAAAGGCCAGTTTCATCCGCGTTGTATACATCTTCTGGCTGATACCCAAGAGGAGCGATGGCAGTTTAATTCTAAACGTTTACGTCGTCTTGACTAACATCTGTGATTCTGGAGATACACTTGAAACTTATTGTATGTCTCTTACGCCATTTTTCCAGCCAACCATTGGATGCGCGAAAGTTCGCAACGTTCAATTTTTCTGCTATTTCTTGAGCTTTAGCCTTCACTATAGTGCCTGATATTGGAATATTTTGGCTACGAGCACGAAAAACCAATTGAAACACGCTTTGTCAATTCGAAGTCCATCGGGTCTCAAAAACCTTTTTTTTTGGCCAACTTCCCGACTCCCACTGCAGGCGAATGTTGTTTTTATTCTTAACGATTTCCGCGGCTTGAGTTTTTCCGATATTAAATTTTTCGGCGAGCTTCCGTACTGATAAACATTCTTTTCCGCCGTATTAACAACCCATTTTTTCACGCAAACAAGAAGTTTTTTTACTAGGCGCCATTTGATCATCTGAGCATACACTATTTTCAAATCAAAATGAAACAAGAACCAGAGATCAAGAACTAAATACATATGAGAGAAATCCCACTCAATAACGGATCGAAACGGTAATTCCCCGGAGAAAAGGTAATTCCCTGGCCGGTTTATAGTACAGTGTCGCCAACATGCCAATAGATATGCAAAAATTATGTATTTTACTACATACAGTCCTGTTGTTAGAGGTTCGCGTCCGGTTAAGGGAGGTATCAATTTTCTTTTTTAACCCTTTAAAAAAAAAAAAATTTGGGCCCGGGGTTGCCCGGGTTAAAAAAGAGCCCCCCGGTTAAGGGGGGGTTTAGTTTTTAATAAAAAATTAAAATTTTTAAAATTTTTTTTTATAAAATTTTTTTTAATAATTTAAAATTTTTTTTTTTTTTTATATATATATATATATATATATATATATATATATATATATATATATATATATATATATATATATATATATATAATAAATATTATATATATATATATATATATATATATATATATATATATATATATATATATATATATATATATATATATATATATATATATATATATATATATATATTGTGTGTGTGTGTGTGTGTATTTATAAGTTTAAATAAATGACTAACTTTTATTACATGCATAGTATATTTTATTTTACATTTTGTGACCAAAAATCAAGTACCCTTGTTAGTTAATATTGATTCCGTTTTAAATTGTTATATCAGAATTTTATTACTATTATTTTTTTACTGTCTTCTTCTGTCTATATTATATGGCTCAATGGAAAAAGTGGCAAAAGCATGTCGAAAAAAAAAATATATATCCCAAAACAATATAGCTTTACATGTGTTTGAAGATCATTTTAATATAAGTATAGCACTTTATTAACATTGTTTAAAAAGACTAAACTCACAATTTAGTACTGTTTCTTTAATATGTTGTGCTGCAATTTAAATATTTAATTAGTACTTTTTTAATTACTGGAGGACATCCTTTAATATTTTGTAAATTAGGCGCTATAAATATTTTATACTTTTTGTGCAGAAGACAGACCGTCTTCTAATTTTTTTTACTAACAAACAGTGGTTTGCAATGTTTCTTGCACTTAACTTTAAGCAGATATATATCTCAATTCTCGCTTTTGTAAAACCAAAATGGAATTTATGAATTGACTGTTGCAAAAACCCCAGAAAGCTATTCCATATCTTACATGAGATTCGAATAATGCGTAATACACTGTGAGAGCAATTGTGATACCTAGTTTCTTTGACTCTTTTCTTAAGGCATAACAACCAATCGACAGTTTCTTACTTAATTCTACTATATGTTTTTCAAACTTTAATTTTCTGTCTATAAAAATACCCAAAAACTTTCTGACAGATCTATTATCTACAAAATCATTCTTAAAAGCTAAATTATCACAACTAATTCTAAAAGTTAATATTCCAGTTTTAGCAATGTTAAGGGATAAACAGTTTGCAGCACTCATTTACTCTATTTAAATAATTTTCAATAATTTTTTTCAAACTTTCTCCATTCTTTCTATGCCACAAAATGGTTGCATCATCTGCGAACAATGTAAACGATCCCTTAATGTTAATTTTTGGCAGGTTTTTATATTAGAAAAAGTAGTGGTCCTAGTACTGAATCTTAAGGGATGCCAATACTTATAAAGAAACATTGGAGCACTTTCATATGCACTTACCATTTGGTCTCTATTTAAGAGATAAGATTCAAATCAATCCAAGGCAATTCCCCTTACACCGTAACGCTCCAGTTTACGCAAAAGCACTCTATGATTTACACAGACGAAGACAAATTTCGAGAATTTTTTCGAGTAACTCGAAAACTTTTTTATCATATCCTATCCTATATAAAAGACGATATTTCGAAAACGCCGTATAATCGTGTTAAAAACCCGATTTCAGTTGAAGAGAAACTGTGCTTAACGCTAAGGTAAGGATGGATATTAACTTTAATAATTTTTATTCCAACCAACGTACATTATTTGCAGGTATATGGCTACTGGAGAAAGCTTTCGATCATTGGCATTTGGGTTTAGAATTTCCAACAGTTGGATTAGTCACATTGTGAAAAATGTATTAGAAGCTATATCTAAGCGTCTTTTACAGGTGGCTATTCCACAACCTACAGAAGCTATACTACAAGATAGTGAGGCGAAATTTCGAAAAAGTGGAATTTTTCCAATTGTGAAACTTCCATAAATGGAAAACACATCAGAGTAACTTGTCCTAGTAAAACTGGCCTTCATTTTAATTATAAAGGATATTTTTCAATAGTTTTGCTAGCTTTAGTGGACCCTGATTATCGTTTTTTGGCAATAGATGTTGGAGGCTACGGTAAAGAAGGATATGCTGGACTTTTTGCAGCATCTTACCCCCCGTCCTACGTGAGCGGTAGAAGCGTGCGGTGCGAGCGGCGCGACCGACGCGTCTTTATCAAAACGCTTCTTATTATGAATCTGTCCTATGTCGGCGACTTTAAGCAGAGCGGGCGGTTGAAGCGGATTCTAAAGCGGAAGGGGAGATGAAATAATTTGATTTTTCCGCGTTAGTCGCGTGAGCGGTGTTTGGCGTTGGATAGTTTATGTGATTTTTTGCCTTTTGTACGTTTTTCAAAAAAGGCCCAAAAAATTTGGAATTATTAATAAGCGCTTTAAAAACCCGATTCCTTTTGGGACATAATCATAAACAATATCACAACAGATTATTTGTAGATGGGATGGACACGCATTGCTTCAGATTTAGGAGAAACAAGTAAGTTTTAAGTATTTCATTATGTTGTGTATATTAAAATTGTGAAATAGCAGAGTTATATAACAAAATATTTTAAATGCACAATTAAATTTATATTTATTTAAAAATCATATGAACGAATAAACTAAACACTTTTTTTAAAAGAGCCAATTTAAAAAATTGGGAAAATCTTTTTCTGATACCAATAGCGTTTTTGGAAGCGTTATATTTTTTAGATGATCGTAAAGGTGCAAGTATATTATTCCCAAAAGTATATCTTTTTTTGATCTGAATTTGTTGGTCCCCCCCAAATCAATAATGATGATATGTAGTAATGTTATTGCTTTGACGATGCATACAGCGTTGTCTACGCTTTTTTTAATTGCTTTTCCCAGAAGGCGAAATTTAGCTACCATAATTCCAAATGAGCACTCCACAACCATCCTGCTCTTGATAATCTGTAATTAAAAACATCATTTTTTTCCCTTCCTGCAATTTTGGGGATCGTTTTTTGGCCTCATTAAATACCCCTGTCAAAGGGAAAGCTTCATCTCCAAGAAACGAAAGGAACTTGACTGCTGAACCAGGCAAATATGTTTCTTCTGGTAGCCTTTTTTTTCCTGACTCAATTGCGTGTCAAAAAGGAGCATTTTTAAAAAAACACCTGCATCATTTTTTGGAAATAAGATCCCACATCTACCATAACGAATTTTAAAGTGGCATCTGCGATCAATTCTACGGAAATTTTTGGGGTAATTAACATAAGTTTTTTGAGGCCTTTTAATGCTTATTTGTTTCCCTTTTAACATCCGATACAATTTGGAAATTGCCACTTATTCTAAAAAGCATCAGAAATTTTTTGGAATCTGTTCGGGAGGCTCTCATGGGGTATCACCAACTTTCTCCAAATTGTTTGACATATTTCAACTACTATATGCTACAGCACTTTTTTGAAACCCCGAAGCTGTGCGCTGTTGCCGAAAAGGCATACCTGTTGCCAAATCCCTTTGAAACAAAAAACGAATTAATTGTTGGTTTTTAATGATTAAAAAAATCTTTATACAATAAATGAATTTTATTTTTTTAATAATATGTGTTTTTTTTTATTTAAAAATATCTTTCCAGAAAATTTTTAAAAAGACAAAGTGGGAAGAACCTGCGATAATTTCCGGAAAGAATAAAAAATTCCAAAGGGGTTCGGGGGATGATAGTGAACAAGCCCTATCTACCAGGGATCATGGGGGACACTTTCATTCAATGCTATTTCTTAAATCCCTATTTACAAACCAAAAAACACAAAGCAAAAAAATTAAACTTTCCCAAAATATAGATTAGAAGATCAGCAAGATAAATTTTTCGCCGCAGGATACATTTTCACAAAATGAACAAATTTCCCCCAAAATGAGGAGAATCAGAGGCCAAAAACGCCCCAAGATACAGCAGAAGGATATCGATAATGAATCGTCTGATAAAAGTGAAGTATTAAAACAATTGAAATCTAGAAAACGAAATCCAAAATAATCCTACTAATTGAACAAGAAAGTAAAAACGAAAGAAAATTGAGTTATTAAACAAAAGTGATATTGAAGATGATGAGGACATAAATTTCTTTAAGTCTCTACTTCCTCATGTGAGACTTCTTCCTTCCTTAAATAAGTTAACGTTTCGTAGTCGTTCAAAATTTATTAATTAATGAAATTACTAAAGTTCAAACTCAGCAAAAAAATTTTAAATCAGCAGATACAAAGACCAGTTCAACCTGACGCAACAGGCACTTCTTACATATCTTCACCAAACCCCTTTGCCAGCGTTACATATATCTTTTGTCATCAGATATTTCTCATCCCACTCAACAACAATACGACAATAGTTCTTTTTTGATCTTTAGAATTATATTATGTATTAACCCTACAATAATAAAATGTTTAAATTACAGATGTTAGAAACTATTTTAAAAAATAAACGTTCATTAAAAGTTAAAATTTATTTTTATGATTCTTATTTTCGTCAACAAAAGACGCTCCTCCACTGATATAGCCTCTTTAAAATTTGTTATTAGAATGCTTCAGTTCCGGTCTAATAGCTTTCTGCAAATAATCAAAAATACTCGGCAACATTCTTGAATATCCATAGAATAAAAAACCATTTCCTGGTTGCCTCGGCTTCGAATATATGATGAAATTCACCCATTCGCGCCTTTTTCCCAAAAAAATTGAATTCATTGGTTTTCTTTTTCTTTTTTGCCGCATAGCGGATTTTTTTAAAAAAATAATTCAAAAATAACGCTCTCCGCTGAGTAGCCCACGACATAGTGTTCTAGTCTACAATATCAACTCTTACCTGAAAAATATTTTCTGTGACTGAAGGTTTCATATATTTCGCCGCATTAGTCGCTTTACATATTGCCACGTTGGACAGGTTCGCTTTGACCCCGCATCGTCCGAATTGCACTTATCGAACGCATCGCACGCTCTCTTTTTTTGCGCTTACGTAGGACGGAGCGTTACATGGGGAAATGGATAAACTTAGGGCTTTTCCCATTTCCTCCCCCAAAACAAATTGGACAACAGGGTATTTCTTTTTCCCCATGTTATAGTTGGCGACGAGGCGTTTAAATTAGCGTCCATATGACGGGCCTTATCCAAAAGAACAATCAAATACAGATACAAAAAGCAATTTACAATTCCACATAGTCGTGCCGAAGAACGTGAGAATTGCTTGGCATTTTATGCCAATACTTTAGAGTATTTTTCACCCAATTTCAATTTCTCCCGATACTGGAGACAATCTAATAACCGCTGCATGTATTATTCATAATTTGTTACGGCAAGAAAAGATATCATATCCAGGAGAGGAAAATCAGCTCCAAGCGATGTAATCCTACCAACTGAAAACATGCTCCCCTTGGAACGAATGGGCGGAAATGCTACTTTTGAGGCATTTCGTATACGCGACACTTTAAAGACTCATTTTTGTAGCGCACAAGGAAGACTGACTTGGCAATTACATCACTTTATCAAAAACAAATTAAATTTTATGGGTACCTACTTTATCATGACTCTATGTTATATAAATGTTTTTTATAATAAACAATAAATAAAATACATTTTTTTTTAACTAATTTTTTATTTTTGTACTGGTAGGTACAACTGGGTAATAAAATAGAAAACCTTATTTTAGAAAAAACAAAATTAAAGTATTATAATAACCCCCCCGAAACATTTTATAAATTTAGATAAACATCACCTTCCACGTTTGTATACTTCTCTTCTGCACTTCTTCAAAGATAATGCGCGAAGTTCAAATTCAGAAATAAGGTTTGTTATAGAAACCTTTGTTTCAATTATTAACTCAGGGGGAATGTTTTTACTGTAGCACAACACCTTCGAAAAATATGTCGACGGGATCTCGTTCCTTTTTGCCTACGAATTTATTTATCAAGTCTTCCCTTTGAATGCGATTTTTTTTATTTTTTCCGCTAACAAGTCATTTCTTTTTCTTTTAGTTCCTTGTTGGCTTACACTACTGAACTCTGAGGTAGTCTCGACATCTGAAGAATTAATTGTTTGTACATCTACATTTTCGCAGCTTATGTTAAGATTGTCAGTAAGTTCTGCTTCAACTTCTGGGGTATTTTGGGTGAACTCATTTTGAAATACTGGTGATTGTGTCTCAGGCACTTGTGATTGTGTTTCCGACACCTGAAATTTTATTTCAGGCGCTTTTGATTGTGTTTCAGACACTTGCCCTTGTGTTTGAGGCACGAAAGTTATATTAGTCTTTGATCTGAAAAGAAGAAAATTAGTATAAGTTAATTCAATTGTTTTGTAATTTGTTTTAAAATAATCATTTTTTTTTTTTAGTTTAATTATTATTTCAGCGTACCCTTTGGAATGCAACACAGTCAAAAATTGCAATTTCTCACTGTGTATTTTGATCTATTATTTGCTGCTGATCCAGATCCCAGTTTTTTTTTTTGCTTACTGCCAATAAAAAAATAATTAAAAAATTTAAAGTTATTACTAATTTAACTAAATCTTTTTTAAAAGTATAATTTGTATTTTTTAAATGTATACATTTTTTCTCTGGTATTAGGAGCAGTAAAAATTTTACAATACCTCATACCAAGTATGGGAAATTATGAATAAGAAAACTATGGGCAACAGTCTAGTCAAGGCTGTGATTTCAGCTTCTTAGTTATGTATAATTTATAAGCCTACTAACCAATTACTATAAATATGTTCTATAGTTTTGTGGCGGATCCATGTTTTGATATGTTTCCTTTGGGAGTACTCGCCTTGACCCCTATGAACTTGCAGATCGCCTGCAACAAAAAAGAAGAAAAACTTTCTTAAAAATCCAAAAATTCAAAATACTAATCTACGTTTCGGTGGCCAATCGATCACCATTGCCAAGAAGAAACTAAATGAAAAAATTAATTTAAACTTACATTTAGAAAATTCTGAAAGCTTTTTACTTGTTTTAAAGTTTTCTCATAAATGACATTAGGTTATATGACGGTATATTTATATTTTTTTATAAAAAAAACGTGGTATTTGTGTTAATTGATTTTAAGTTACCTGAATTTACTTCAGCATCAAGCATAGGTAACCATGTATTATTTAAATTAACAGATATTAATGCTACACTTTTATCTTTACTTAATAAAATAAATGCACTTCTTAATTTTACCTTTTTTTGAACAAGTTTCTTTGCTAAAATGCTAGAAGCATTTTAGTTTATTATATGGTAATTATTTGATGCATGTTTACACATTTTTGATTTGTGGAATTCTGAGTTTTTAATGTATGTTCTATGTTCTTTTATGTGGTTGGCTAATGGTCTGGAAGTTTCGCCTATATAAAATTTATTACATTTACAAGGGATCTTATAAATAACATTTTTTGTACATATATACATTAAAAACACAAAATTCCACAAATCAAAAATTTGTCAACATGCATTTGATAACAACCACTTGTTCAAAAAAACGTAAAATAAAGGAAAGTGCATTTACTTTATTAAATAAAAATAAATATGTAGCATCAATATCTGGGAATTTAAATAATACATGGTTACATATGCTTGATGCTGAAGTAAATTCAGGTAAACCTAAAATCAATTAACACACCATACCACCTTTTTGTCTTTTGAATACTATAAATATACCAGTCAAATAAACTAATGTTATTTATGACAAAACGTCATAAAAAGTAAAAGCTTTCCGATCCTAAGTTTTTAAAGCAAAATTTCCCAAAATTTAGTTTATTTTTTCTTTTAATTTCATATTGACAACAGTGACCGACTTGACCGAAACATAGATTGGTATTTTTTTTGGATATTTCTTCTGCTTTAATGCAGGCGATCTGCAAGTTCATAGGGGTTATTAGGGCTGAGCAGGCTCAACTCGCCAGGGGCCTGGACCGAAGTGGTCCGATTTTCTAGACATTTTTAAGGCGAGTACTCCCAAAGAAAATATATTAAAACCAATAACTGCATTATAATTTTTGTAAGACCCAAAAAAAACAGATGCAGCAGCTCTTTGGCACTTTTATTTTATATAAGATGGAATCAGAATAACAATTAAAAAAAAAGGTGTGATAACTACATGTTATATTAGGAGACAAATGTACCTAATTACGTTATTGCAATTAAGTTTTAATGCAACTATTAATATAAGAGCTTTGTATTTAATCAGATAGGAAATAAATTTAAGCAAATTTTTCCAAAAAGTTTCATTGTTCTCCATTAAAAATATCCAACAATTAAAGTAACTTTTAAGTATTTGGGTCATCGGCATAGCTTTCTAACTATTAAACTGGATACATGGAATCCCAATCTACTGAATAATATTTTTGCTAATTAATATAACTTTTGTTATAAAATTATTTTAAAATTTAAAAATATCCAAAGATTTTAGGACACCCTGTATAAAAGTTATATATAATGTTGGACTTTACTTTGTGTTTACTAATATGTATATTTTTAATAAATGGGCTGATATTCTACCTAAAATTTTAATGGGTATTTATTTTTTACACACCCTGTGTCGCAAAACAATTCAAAGGATTTTATTGTGCCCATGAACAAATTTTCAGAACTATAACAACTATATCAAAAAATTACGCAAATTTACCGAGATCATTTTTCCATATAGATGGGAGCATTATCATTTAAAAATAATTAACAATGAGGCATCCTATATTCTGGATACGAAATATAATTTTATTATCCATTTAAGTATATTTTTAATTTGTCTTAAGTAGTAAGCCCTTATTAGTTAGATACCTTAATACACACAAGAAAACTAAAATGCCAAGAAGAAAACCTAATTGCTTTTAAAATGAGAAAAGATAATTGTCTCTTTAATTTATTTTCCAAATTACGGGTTTTGTTTTACACAACATCGCACCCACGTTAAGCATTTGGGCTATTCGTGAATAAAATATGCGTCAATAAACACACTAAGCAATAGCTGTCGTGTTGACAATTATTCAATTTAATCAAAAAATCTACTAAATAAGCTATTTAGAAAAAGCCTTTGTGGCTATCAAGAATTAATGACAGTAGTTTATTTCTCAAAGCATTTTGTCTAGAACTCCATGAGTTAATAATATTAACACATTAAGAGTGCATTTACGCTATACCTTAGGGGTCGGGCAAAAGGACGCGGAGACGGTGGGCGGAGACTAACAAACTCCCGCTACCACAATTTTCATATAGCCGCATTAAAAATATTATACTTTATTTAGGTTCTTCCAAATTTGGTGTATCGATGCAATCTTGTTTCCGATTGCAAGCCTACAGAGAAAACGTTTTTCGGTAACTATTTTTCACTTAAATGACATAAATTATACACCATTTTAAAGGTAAGGGAATAATATATGCCTTCTCTGTAACAGATCTTTGAAATATGAGTTGAGTTAACCGATTTTAGGGAGACTTTCACTCAAGGAAATATTAAAAACTAAATCCAAATTTAAAAAACTATTACAGCAGAAGCCCAGACTTAAGTGTTGGCTTTCATATAGTTTTTGAAAATTATCGATAACTTATACCGCTTTTGAGAAAAACATTATGTCCCGAACCACAAATTGGATCCGATTTTCGCGGCGCGAATGGACTCTTAAAATTGTTTTTCAAAATTGAGCATTTTTTCCTTATTTGCCACTTAATAGGTTTTACGTTATTGTCTTGTTCATATCACCTACACTGGTATTTTCTATACAGGGTGATTTCTAAGTTAATGCTTATTTTGGTTTCTATAAAACGAACGTATTAAAATTAATATTTTTATAAATCTTTTTGCTTTAATAACATTAAGAAAATGGCTACTAACTGTCCATAACATTGTGTAATCATTGGTGAGATTTATTATGCACAACTTGCGTACTATTTTCACTCAGCCTATTGTATTGCAAAAAATGGACTATTGTCCAACTATTGGTTGGTTGTAAAAAATACAAAAAACGTACACAAAATGTATAGTATAATAAACCTCAAAAATTATTACACAATTTTAAAGACAATGTACAGTAACCATTACACATTTTTAAGAGTCCCTATAACACCGTAAGAAAGACAGAGAGCGAAATCCACGCTTTGTAATGGTCTCCTTTTGATGTCCAATACCTGTTTTAATACACGCATGCAGTTTTTCCAATTGGAAAGTCGATGGGACAAACGATGAAAGTCCATTTTTGGGCCAAAATAAGTTAATCAATAAAAAATGTAGGGTTTGGTAAGCCGAATCTATTGGTATATTTTACAACAAAAAAAATCTAATAGTTGCGAAATATATGCAATAACGTTAAATTGCTGATCGAGCCTAAATGGAAATAATGCTAAGGTTCTAGTTTTACCACTGATGGTCTACTCGCTCTGGTGTTGAGTGATTTCTGTGGAACTGTTTGGTATTTTTACTTTTAGTAAGTATTTACCGAAGCAGTAATTTATTCTTATAATAAATAACATTAATGCAATTTTTAAAAGAAAAACTGACCTGGGTGAAAAAAAAGGGCAGCCAGAGGAAGTAAAAAAGTATTTACTAAAAAAAGATAACATAAATTAAGTAGTATGTAAAAATCGTTTAAGAATATTTTTATAGACTTTTGGTTTTATTAAGGTCCACGTGTTGTGTTTAAGGAAACATTTTTATTAGCCACACTGTCGAACTTTATTGTTTTTGTCACGCGAAAAGAACATTTAAAAAATTTTAAAAAACAAAAAAACTTTCGTTGCCTGTACTTTCAAAATAAATAAATAATTAAAAACATGTAGCTTGCTGCCAAATATTTTTTTTAGAAAGCCTTTATTCCATTCGTATAAGTTTAAAATATTAAAAAGGCTTTATCTCAAATTATCATCTTTTTAAAAACAAATACGTATTTCTACATGCCTTAAATATTTAAACTCATCAACAGAACAACTGGTAAATGTCGCTTCCCCTGATAATAAACATATTCATGAAAAATATTCTTTTTTGTTAAACCATTGTCTCTGACAAATAAAACACAGAGTTATCTTACAGCCGTTTTGTCGTTTCATACACCTTCACATTTATCTGTCAACCACCAGGTAACTTGGTGTCCTTGACAGAGGCTTTGCAAAATATTTCATGGTCATTATAAAAATCAAAAAGATTAGAGGAGTTTTCTCTTAAGGTTTTTAACGTTTAGTTTTTAAAGACATTTTTTGCTGCTATCGATTTGCAATCAATAATTAGTTACCTAGCTTAACCCGTCCTAAATCAGTAAATTTTTTTCTTAAAAATTTTTTTAAAATACTTTTTTAGGCAAAATAAAACAAAAAAAACCAAAAATTGAAGGTACTCACATTAATTTTTTTTTAAAAAATTTTTCTCTTAAAATAATTTTTAAAAATTCAAAGTTTTTCTTTAAAAAATTAACAAAACTTTTCAACAAAATTTTTTTTTAAATTTTAAAAAATTTTTTAAAGTTTTTAAGTTTTTAATATTCCCGCACCTTTTTTTTTAAAAGTTAAAATTATTTAATAGTTAGATATATATATATATATATATATATATATATATATATATATATATATATATATATATATATATATATATATATATATATATATATATATATATATATATATATATATATATATATATATATATATATATATATATATATATATATATATATATATATATATATATATATATATATTATATATATATATATATAAAATATAAAAAAAAAAAATAAAATTTTGAATTTTTAAATTTTTTAATTTTTAAAATTTTGGGGGTACTATCGTAGCAAACTGTAAATGAGATTTATCGTGAAAAAGAGAAAATTGTTAGTTTAAAGAAGAAGTGGGTGATATTATGAAGGCCGAGGATCTTCTGGCAATAATTTAGTTAATAAGGAAAAAAAATTGGGAACAAGAAAAAAATTTTAGGTGGAAGACCTTTGGAAGGAATTTTTTTAAAGACCTGGTCAAAAGTCATGCCATGCCAAGTCCAGCCATGTCTGTCAAGAGCAAGGCTCTTTGATTTGCACAAAAACTCAAGTGACTGGGTTGAGTTATGTAAAACAAATGTTTTTAAATATATTTTTCTTTTTTAATTTTGGCTCCTTTAAAATTATTGTTAACGTTAACCTATAACTTGTTTAATTTGTCAGAATCAAGACCATTATCTAAGCAACTATTTTTTTGATCTAGCAACACCAAAAATGAAAAACCCAAGAAATATTTTTGCGAAAATTTTGTAAACAATACTTTTAGATTCCATATGACTAGCGATCCAAGAGGGTGACTAACACCGTTTTTTTATGCATTTTTTAGGGTAAAAAAATGAAATTTGAGATTATCATTTAATGTAAAATTTGAATGTTTTTAACAAGTCACGTGACTTCCGGTCACTTTTGATTTGATCGGAAATGACCTTAACTTGAAAGTTTTAGACGAGGCACCAAGCATATTTTTGCATTTTTGAATTTCTGGGAACATCCTGCATTCAACGGTATTCCTTATATCTATAAGTGGCCATGATGGCTAAAAATTATTATTTTAATACCAATTACTTAATCAAAAATTAAAAACACATTGTAAATGCTTTACACTTAATTTGATCGCGTTTTTAAATTTCAAAATAAAGGTAATCCGTTTCTTTAAATGAGATAATCTCAGTTCACTCTATTAGTAAAGATGATTAGTTTATAAGGTAAAATACCGACAAAGTTTGCTTATTTAATTAATTTTTTCTACCTTTGGTGGTAATAAAAAGTGTTTTGTCGAAGATGTCAAAGTTTGAAAGTTGGGGTATTGTATTTTGTATTGTATTGTAATGAACGGGGTCGCTCGGCTCTAGTGTAGCCCTCCTTCACTTCGACCTAAAGAGATCTTTTGTGAATACCCTTCGTTGTATAGTGCCCGGTAATTCCTTTACCTTTAGCAAAGTTCAGGATACTACGCGGTGCAAGCTGAATAATATCTCTAGGAATAAGATATACCCCTTCAAGGTATTTAAGTCGTTGTCGGGTCAGTTCTCTTGCATTCACAGAGAATGTGTTCCGCAGTTTCGTTTGCTTCATGACAAAACCGACATTGTTCATCCTCAGTCTTTCCCATTTTTTGAGGTGATACCTCCAAGGGCCATGTCCTGTTAGGAAGTCGGTAACCAATTTAAGTTCATTTTTTTGAAGTTCCAGTAGCTTCTTTGTGTACTTAGGTGAATGCAGAAATAAATCTTTTCGCCTGCCTTTGTCCTGGGATGTTGTCTCAGTAAGTCTTTTTTTGACTTTTTTCCCATGTTCTGAGTTCCTCGTAGAGGTGGCCTCTAGTGCTCCTTCCTTGACGAGTTGATCGGCAATTTCATTGCCCTCCACTCCTTCATGTCCTGGTTCCCACTCCAGAGTAACTCTGTTGTGTTTGGCCAATTGGTTTAGAGATTGTCGGCATTCCCAGGTTAGCTTTAAATTAAAAGTGCATGAAGTCAATGCCTTCAAAGCAGCCTGGCTGTCCGATAAAATATATGGTTGCCCAGGCCTTTGGACATTCAGAAGCGCAAATGTCAATTCCATGGATTTCAGCTTGGAAGATGAAGGGAGCCTTGCCGAGAGACTTTGATAGTCTGCATCTAGGTCCAAAG
>JAHBCN010007403.1:0-22500 GCA_019359885.1 Listronotus oregonensis | reverse complement strand
TAATGCCACTGTCTTAAAAATTATAAATTAAAGTAGTTAAAGCAAATAAGGGTTCACTTTTTACAATACCTGTACCCCATTTTCAAGCACCCCTATGACCCCAAAGCCCTTAAGTCTGATTATATAAAAATTGTAGGCTAACTAAAATCTATACATTTGTCTCCATGTTCACCCATTTAGAGCATAACTGTTTAATTTATTGGTTTTATAATTTTTGTTGATAGCTGTTACTCTTTTTACGTAAAAGCAAAATGAATATTAAATATTTGCATAGTTTTGAAAATTCTTTGTCTGTCTTTATCTGTTCATTGGTACAAAACGTTTCAGTTAGTGGTCTCCAACCGTCTTTAAGTATAACTCAGCCGTATAAGTAAAGTCAGCCTGGTTTGTTTTTTGGGCCTAAAAACTAACTTCTTGTTTTTATATTTAAAAGAAACCATATTTTTAATTAAAACACTAACTTACAATAAATATAATTCTAGATACCTATTACCATAGGGTGACAACGAAATCATTAAAAAGCCTTTAATTTTCTTAAATGCATACACATTAGTTTTGTTCAAGCAAATTGTTGGAAACATGTTAGCAACAATCGTACATACGAAGAAATTGTTACAAATATAAAGCAGAAATGTTGGCGGCAGTTTTCTGCTGAAACGAAAAATAAACAAGGTATGCATCTTAAAAAATGCTGCTTTATTTATTCATTAAGTCAGTCTTTTTAAATATCATCGTAATATCTGTAACAACTCGTTAATTTATTCCAAAAGATTCAAAAATTTTAAGGTCGTTGCCTTAACTCCATCACTGCTAGCTCTTAACGTTTATCACTAAGATAATCATTACCGCTTTCTGACAAATCATCACTACAACATTCGGGAAGAAAATCCATTTTACAAAAAAAAAAACTTTAGCATAAAAAAAGGTAATGTTAGAGATTTCTTAGTATTGTTTGAAAGTTTACAAACTTTTTAAGCAGTTGGCAACGTGTTTTTAACATTTTAAAACTACTGCTGGAACAAAAACAATAGTAAAATGTCACAAACTTTGCGCTGCTGGAACGACAAAATTTGACATGCACCTTCTCCGAACTGTATCAAACATTTCTGGGCCTTCTAAAACTTTGTTTTAAAATTTTTAAGGATGATTTTTCTTTTGTACCTCATAAAATCTTTAAATATAATAACATCTGCCTATCACGTCTAGTTAAAACGGAAGTGGCGTAGATTATGTTACTTTAAATGGGACACTTTGTATAATTTTTGGTTTTGAATTCTACAAGCATATTATTAGGGTTGCTACCAAGTTTCCATTTAAATTTTCCTGACGGGTTTTTTCCTGACCAAAAATAAAATTTTTTTATAACAGAAATAAAATGGATTTAACTTAGCTTTTTAAAAGGGTTCGTTTTCAAATCGTTTTAATTTTCGGGGTTTTTAAGGGTTTCCCCCATAATATTTTGTAAAATTTTAATTTATTTTTTTAAACTTCATGACAATTTAAAGGCCCTGGGGGAAACCTAAACATAAACTATCTTTGTTGGTTTTCGAGAAAATGAGGAAAAAAAATTCAAAACTATGGCACATTATGCTCTTACATGGAAAAACACAAAAGATTTAAAAAAATTTTAAATATGTTTAATTTAAGTCTTCTTGGAGACCACCTGCTGGGTCATTTTAAAACTTTCTGCTTTGGCGAAGTTTGCAATTGGGCATTTAAACATTGGTTTTAAAATTTAAAACATACTTTTAAAACATTTTTTTTTTATGGAGACCTATTAAAAAATTTTTTTTTAAATAAAAAACTTTTTAAATAGTTAGAACTTTTCGTTCAATTTTTTTACCATTTTTCAAAAAACGGAGAAGGAATAGAATATAACACAAACCCAATTTTGGCAATGACTTGTAAGATTAAAAGGGTTGGAAAAATACAAGGTGTTCCTTTTAAAATTCAAAAATTTACGCCACTTTCGGTTAAACCGAATATGATGGGCAGATGTTATTATATCAAAATCGGCAACAAAAGGTAAAAATTTATTTCTTTTCAAATTAAAGGATATCTTTTATTAAAAAAATAAAAGCCCTTTTATTTGCTTTCGTTGTCATCCGGCATTTTTATGCTTTCTCTTCGTCGTTTTAATGCTAACAAACTGTTTAAATCATTATGAAAAAATACGTAACATCTCTTTTGGATTCTTAATGGGCATATTCTATTTTTATTTGGCAATTTCTTTCAAACACCTTTGTTAACATCTCGGATTCACCACTAGATAAATATTAGTGTTTTAGTGTTTTACTAGGTTTAAGTCGAAATTGGTTAATTATTTATATTTTTACAAGAGTACGGTTAATAGTAGCAAGCAACGATAAATAATCAAAATATGTTTTTTTGAATATTTTTACGTAAAAAAGGTTCACTTGGTATAAAGTGGTATAGTCGACGGTTTTCGAGATAAACCGACTTTAATGCTCAGATTTTTTTTTCAATTATAATTTTATTAGTAAGAATACCAACAAATCAATAACAAAATAATATGCAACGCTGTCCCTAAATTTTTAAATCTTTTTAATGTTATTATACATTATGGAAAATAACTACATTTTAAAATAGTATTCAAGCATCTTCTTATTTCCTTACATAGCCTGTTTACTGTATTACTGCAGTCGTCCTTTTAAGTCCGTTTATCTCAGAAAACCGTCGATATGCCCGACTTTCTCTAATAGAACCTTTTTGCGTAAAAATGTTCAAAACATTTTATTTAAAAGACGAAAGGGATTCACTCGGCGAAAAAAACATTACACTAAATAACTAACCACCCCTTTGTTCCCACGCCACTGGTTGCAATATGGGTCACCTGATATTTTCAAAAAGTGAGGTTCAATCACTCTAACTTATATGTAGAAGTTAATTGCTGTATTGTCAGTAGATCCTGATAAATTAAATAAAAACCACCTTTATGAGGTCTTCAAGGGTCTGTAGCTCCCTCTGGAAGCATTTCCGGACCTATGTTAATATGATCTTTTTTTCTGTCTTTCATGTAGAATCCTTTCCTTAAAATTTTTTTATCAATCATTTGGACACCCTGTATATTCGCTTTGTCTTATTCAAACTAATTGGGGTAACACTTCGAAAGTTACCTTTTACCTGTTACACAATTGTAATAAATATTTAGTACAACGATTTAAAAAAAAGGGAAACTGATTTAATTATTTTATTTAAATCTTTTTATTTTAGGAGCTTAACTGGATCAGTTTTAAACATTTCACATATGCGTATATCTCTAAACAACCAATTTAGAGTTACACATACGTAGTTGCCCTGTTGCGTAAATAATTAATGGTAAAAAACCCACAGCAATTGATTCTCTTTATTCCATGCCTATTGCGAATCAGTGCCTGGTATTTGTATGATGAATATTTTATACAATAATGGAACACAATCGCTTTGAAAGCTCATTTATTGGTAATTCTGTAAACTTACACGTGGATCACATATAAAAGAGTTTTTGCGACTAATTTGTTTTTACCTTCAAATTTCAAATTTGGCGTAAATGGGTTAAATGGGAAAACAATTTTTTTTTCTGTTACTGCATTTTCACAAAAAATAGTGATAGAAGTTCCGTAAAATGGGCATCGGCCATTTCGGCCCCAAAAAGGGAATAAATAAGTTATGTGCAATAAAACCTACTTCTAGTTAGATTATGGGTTTCGTGTGCATTTTTATAATTCAGTGTATCAGATACATCCTTCTATATTTATTTTGCTAAAGGAATTTTTAAATGTTCAGGTACAAACATACGTTAATATAAAACTAAGGAGATATAAAAATTTTCATACATAAAAACGATTTTTTTTTAAATTTCATATTGATTTTGTTTGTTCAATACCAATAGAATTTACCTAAGCCAGAAAATATCATGGTTAGTTCTGGTTAGTTTTAGTCATCATTTTTATAAGAAGGTATTTTTGTTTATTTTGTTTTGTGTTTCTTGTAGATAATCTAACGTTAAAAGTTATCTAAAAGCTTCTTTAAATCAATAGAATTCACAAAAAACCTGGGCCAGAAAATGTTCTGGTTAGTTTTTCCTATAAGTGGGTTTTGTTTCTTTTATATTATTTTAGTTTAGTTAGTTTTATATATATATATTTAATTTTTATATTATATATATATATATATATATATATATATATATATATATATATATATATATATATATATATATATATATATATATATATATATATATATATATATATAAATGATAGTTAAAAAAATAAATAGTTGAAACGAAGACCGTTTATTGTATTTATTTGTGTTAAATGTTAAGTGTTTGTTTGTCACTTTAAGTTCTAAATGTTCATTTACAACAAAAATGAGTGTTTTTCGTGAGAAACCCCTTAGTTTAAGGTAAGATTAAATTTTAATATATTATATAGGTAAAATTTCAATCAAAAAATGTTTGTATTGCAGATTAATTTGTTGTTGTAAAAAAAAGAAATACATATATACCTGATGAAGGCCCTCCCAGGCCGAAACGTCGTAATTGACATAAATTATAAGAAAATTGCTTAGTAAGCAACTGTTTTTATATATTGCCTGACCTTATCCCCAAGAAAATCCAGAAAATTTTGGAAAAGCATAAACAATATATCAAGGCAAAGGTCAAAGAAAATAAAAAAAAAAAACTATATATATATATATATATATATATATATATATATATATATATATATATATATATATATATATATATATATATATATATATATATATATATATATATATATATATATATATATATATATATATGCGAAGTGAACTTGTTTAAAAGAGGGCCGAGACAGGCGTTTACGCATCATACCTGATCCCTTGGGCCAAAGTGGGCCACAATAAAATAACCTAATTTTTAAACTGAATAACCTAAACTTCACGGTGTATGTATTACCCAAGTAGGCCCAAAATATTTCAATATAGTTTACTCGTAATGTAATCCATTGAACTATATTGAAATATTTTGGGTCATCATTGTACCACAAAGATTTTCTTATGAAAGTTTGCACCTAACAGTGTTGCTCATGTAATGAATAATTATTACTTTAACCTAAGCCCGCATAGCGCCTCAAATTGGCCCCAAATAAGCTCAGATATTTCTTTCTCTTCCTGACAGAACCTGCATATATATGCTTATTTATTAGCCTAAAATGTCCCTTAAGGTGGCCTATCCTTACTGCCTTACAGCTGTGGTTCAACAAGGCTGAAGTAAACTTTTTAGCATTAAATGCACTTTTTCCAGCTACGGGATTCTTGGCCTATCTAGTGTTTGATGACTGTTTCAAGAAGATCGTCGAAGTTTTCTGGTCTCACAGTTAACTTGTTTCGGCCTTCTTTGTTTAATCTATCACAAGTTTTTTTAGTTAGCCCACATGGTCTGTATTTTTTTATAGTTAGCTGAGTTCATAGGAGCTAATAGTCTTTATAAGACACGCAATAATGAGGGTTCGTTTAATTACCAGAATTAACGAATTGCGCATTGGTCCAATTTTAAGTACCTACCTATTTATAGTATCTAAATAAGAGGGGTAGTACTTTTACTTTACCATTTGGTAAAACCCCAAAAATATCATCGCTTATATTTTATAATACCAGATAAATTTGTTGTAATGATCCGCATACCTAACCTTAAATTTGCAGAATATACTATAAGCTGCCTGAAAACGTAAAAGTAAAAATACAAGAGGTTTCCTTACGGTGGGAAAAGAATAAAAAAAATTGCTTGGAACTATAACTCCGACCCAAATATACAAATTATTTTACCTTGTTCCTTATCATAACAGAACTTTTCCTTTTAACCACCTGCCTCAATTAAACCTAATAAGTTCTACCGGCACGGGGTAAAATGACTGTCAACTTTCCTGAATCGAATTCGAACGCCTGAAATGATTTATATTTTATTGAATAAGTCGCTCCGCTTTGATTGTGTGCATTCAGCAAGGGTTTATAATGAAAATCAAATTATCATTCGAATTTAATATTCATTCTCAAGTAATTAGTTTTCTTTTTTTGATTATTGTTAATTGCTTCATTAATTTGCTAATTTATCTGGTTTTAACATGTTAAAAAATACTTTTTTCTTTAAGTTTTTTAATTGCAGCAAACTCACATTCTAAATTAGTGTTGTCTGGCCCTTTTTTCCATCTTTCTGGAACAGTGTTGCTACAAATTCCGCTTTGAATACTGTAGCACTTTTTAATCCTAGAAAAGTTCACAAAGGCTAAAATATAAATAAATAAATAAACAAATACATACATAAAGAGGTCTCTCATTTAAGTAAATTGTAAGTTACAAAAAAATATAATACGCAAAATGGTGGCGAGGTCTAGCAATGCTATTCTACCTAACCACCTTAACAAAAGTAACTAAATAAAACACATCTAACAATGTTATATACTACTAATACGTGAAATTATTTGATAATAAATAACGGTCGGATTTTATTTAAATAATTTAAGGATTGGAGTACGAAAAAAAAAAAAAAAAGAAAAAAAATATTAATGAGCATTAAATAAAACAAATTTAAAGAGAAAAACAACCTTAAGTAAAAAAACGCAATGCTTAGCCTCTCACATTTCTTAAATAAAGCTTTAGTTTCTTTGTAAAAGGGAACTTAAAAAAGCCGTTTTTAATATCGTCAGATAATTTGCTATAATGTTTAACCGCATTAAATGGGAAAAAACGCTAAAAAATTAAGGTTTTATGTTTGGGAACCGTATACATCCCTTTTTAGTCATTCGTCCGTCAGATCACTACTTTTGAGTTTATTGCCGATACTAGGTTTAATTTTTTAAAATTTAGGGAAATTTATGCATTTCACAACATCAGAACTGATCCCTTCCAAATATAAAAGTGGGGTTATTGATCAAATTTCCGTTCTAAAAATATCGAAACACCCCTTTTTTAGGGAAGGACTTTTTTTACAGCAAAAATATATAAAATTTTAAAATATAATATATATATATATATATATATATATATATATATATATATATATATATATATATATATATATATATATATATATATATATATATATATATTTATATATATATATATATATATATATATATATATATATAATATATAATATAATATTTAAATTAAAATTTAAATAGCATTTTGAACCAGAACATGCAATTAAAGCGCAAATTTGCGTCAATATAGTCCAAATTTTTAGGTACGGCTAAGGTGTTGGCCCCCAAAAAATTAAAATTGTTATTATCAGAGAATAGTTCTTTTTTTTCTTTCCAAATATGAGCATTTTAGTCTTTAGCATTTTTAATATCCCCGTCCGGTGCCGATGAACAGTGGTATAAGTTTTAGGTCATATTTATATTTCTGATATTTGTTTTATATTATCCTGATTAAATGAAACGTTTAACTGCCGTCATCCCGGGATACTGGGTGATGAGCAGTACTGTAAATGGCTGGTAAAGTCGGCCTATATAAGGAAAAAAGAAGAATATAGCTTGTTGTTCAAAACTTTTCAGTACTGCTAGTCTTGATTTGTCTTCATAGCTGCCCATTCCAGCCCTCGCGGGTTTTTGAGCCTTCTTAATTTTTATAGGCTTTGTCTATTGTGACAGTAAAGTACCTAAGTAATATTAAGTTAACAATAAACATTCCTTTAATTTTTTATTTATCAAAACTTTAACAACACAAATATTTTTAAAAGGTAGATTTTTTAACTTCCGAAGATTTTTCTTAGAATGAGCCAGCAGTTTGCAGCAAAAAAAGTATTGACAGGTACCCCAAATCATTAATTAACTATAATAATAAAACAACAAGGGTAATTAATGATCAAGGCCATTTAACGCACGATCCTACCCCGAGCGTTAAGGGTCGAGATCATTAATGGTCAATTAATGCACAAGTTAGTTTCAAGATTTTTTCAGCGACCGTTTTGATTTTAAATTGTTAAAAATCATAAGTTTTTAATTGTTTTTTCGGGAAATTTTTCGGTTTTGGACAAAGAACTTGATAGATGTTTTAATTTCAGGACCTGGATTCCTATTTCTTATTAAAATCCTTATGGATGGTGGTCAGAATCCTATTTATATATCTTTCTTCGGCTTTCCCGAAACTTCAAGGAATTCATACGTCACCGTAATTAACTCAAACGTCTTTACCGACATCGGCAAAAAAGTGGTAAAAAGCTCTGACAACTGTGATTGTAGCGTTCAGGTTTTGAAAGTCGTAGTTGCTATTCTAGAACACTTTTTTTACTCCTTAGACGCTACAATTTGTATTTCAGAAAATTTTTTTCAGTATTTAAAAAAGAATGTAAAAAGTTTACACTTTTGGTTTGTTCGTCAAAAAAGTCACTAATAAAAGTTTTGTTTGTTAAGAAAAGTACGATTTACATAGAAAAATTCGTTTTTTTATACAGGGTTCCTTCTAATAGACTAGCTATTTTGATATTGAAATAAATTCTATATGAGATAAGTCAGTACGTTTTTTTTTATTTTTTTTATCTTCTATGACCTTTGGGAGAAAACATTAATTTTCGTTAAAGGTCATTTTTTTAATAAAGCATCATTAGGTTTATTTATTATAATTATTATAATTTAATGTTTGGTTTTAATTCTCCTAAAATATTACTTAATAGAAGAAGATAAAGCGACAGTACAAACCGCTAAAAACAGTTCTGAGAGGAGTGTTTAATGGGCTACTGATTTTACTATTTGGGCATTTAAGGTCTCCGGACTTAACTGCACCAGACCTTTTCCTGTGGGGCTATTTAAGGGCAAAGATTTTTGCAACACGTCCAGAAATCATCCAAGAACTTAACGTCCGAATTGCCGAAGTCCGGTGATTAGATCAGATTTTCCTTCATCGTGTCATGAATCATTTCTTGTCAATTCTTGAAAAGTCCATTTTTAGTTAATGGCACTTACTTAGAAGACGTAATTTTTAAAAGTTAGGTTAAGTCCTATGTTATAGTAAATCCCAAAGAGTAGATTGTAATTAAGTGAAATAAAATGTTAATTTTATTAAGTTTTAACAGTTTTACTGAGCAATTAAAATGGGTAGTCTATTATGGGAAACGCTGTACAAAGTAGGCCAAAAAATACAAAAATGTTGTTTTTTAAAATCCAAAATGGAAAAACTACACCTCTATGTGCAAAGTTTCTAAATTGCTTTTTTAGATATCTAAAGAAAATTCTTATATTTTTCCAAGATATTTATTGGATAGCCAGGGTAATTCTGTCTTTTAGCATTTTGAGATAATTTGGTATTGGTGGCATAAATACTTTAAAAAGCCCCACAGAAACATATGGGCCATGTTTGAGTTAGGGCAACTTGAGGGGTAGAAAATTTGTCAATGTTTATTTTCTTTGCGACATTATTTTGAGTTCAGGGTTTTTTTCGAGACCAGTAGCTTTTATGGGCTGTCCTAAAGTTAAAAAAAAAAAAAAAAACATCATTTGGCTGAGAACTATTAAAATAATAAATAAATACCTAACTAACTACAAGCAGTGAAAGGTATGTTCATTATGTCCTTATTATTTTAGAAACAATTATTTATTTTTGCAAGGGTCGTAATTGTAAATAGTTGTATTTTAAAAAAAGAAATGTAAAAAATATGCAATTTCATATCTAATATTAGGGGCCTAAACGAAAAGAATAAGATGAATTTACGCCTACGCATATCTAATTTAGTTTTTAACTAAAACAATGTTTTACTTCCCAACTTGCAAAATAAATTGTGTTCTCCTGCCCACCCTTTAAAACATTTTTTTCTTATTAATAATCAAATTTTCTAAAGGGTTAAAAATCTTTTATTAATATTTTTTGTATTTCTTACTTTTTGTGCTATTGCAAACCGATTAAGCGGACATGGTGGATATGAAATATATTCAGAAAAATATTTCCCACAAGAAAGGTAACACTTAAATTATGATGTTCTACTTTCTTAAACAAAAACATGATTATTATTTAAAGATAGTCTACATAATAAACAATGTTTTCTTTAATACTGTCTAATTTTGGCTAAATTAACTCGACCTGTGCGTGCTTCAATTTAAATTGTTTTAAAACTATTTTCTTGTCTCCGGTTTGAATTTTTTCCAATCATGCTGATATTACTGACCTACAAAATCAACTTGAGACAGAAAATGTAACTGTTAAAACAAAGCAAAACAGCTCATAATGCCGCAGGTTGTCACAATTTTACTATTACTTGCTGGCGTTCACTTGAATTTTACACGACAGAACTATAAATGGAGATATATACAGGGTAATCTGATTCATTTATGTTTGTTTTTTTTTAATGGTTTATATTTCCGGAATGATTTATTAGGTCAAATTCACAGATTGTGGCCAAGAGAAAAAAAAGCAAGAACACAAATCCTCTTTTAAATAATGCAATAAAAAAAAGTATAACATGTCAAAAAAAAAAAAAAAAAAATAAATATATATATAAAAAATATATATACGGTTAAATGGAGAAATTTACAATTATGTAGGTAAGCTTTAATCATTTTTACATGGTTTTATCCATTTAGGTTTTTAAGAAATTTTTAAAAAACCTGAAATATGCATTTCGAAAATGGCCATATTTTTTATAAGTGAAAATTTTTCAAATCTGTAAAAACTTCTTCAAAGCAACTTATAGAATATGACCGAGTAGTCAATTTTTATTTTCTACGTTCGGGTTTTTAGAATCATCATCAACTTTATTTTTTCATTAGGACCCCATATTGGATTTTTTTGCATCCAAATGATCTTTTATTCCCATTTTAACAATATATAACATTTATAATTTAACGATTTATAACCTCATTTATTTCAAAAAACAAATATTTTCTGAGTTGGCCTTGATTCCGGCGTACGGATTTTTTTTGTAAACAATAAAATATTAGTAATTGGCAAAATTGATAAGCTGAACAGACATTTTACAGAAATGGGTTCGCGAACATAGCTATAACGTTAATACCGTGTTACAACAAAACTACACGTAACAAGTTAATTGAAACAAGTGAAAACAAAAAGAATGAAAAGTGACTAAACTAAGATTCCTACTAAAATGAAGATGTAAAATAACGACTTAAAATTCAATATGTTGCCCATTTCTCTCAACATGTTAACGATTTTTTTTTTAAATAGTCCTAACTTTTCTATGAATGGTTGACTTAGGTATGTGGTATTCTCTATCAACATCCCTGGCTGTTGAATTTTCTTTAAAATGTTGGTTAACTGCAGCATCTCGATTGTCGATTCTCTTCAATGTACTTCTTAGGTCGTGGTTTTTTAAAACTTCCAAATTCAAGCAAATTTGTAACCAGTTTTCGAAAGTATGTTAGTTTAGGATGCTGCCTTTCAAAAAAATTGTCGAAATACGTTTGCGCAGCTATATTAACATTTCTTCTGCTGCCAATGACGCTAGATGACATTCGCCGGAATCAAGGCTAACTGAGAAAATATTTGTTTTTTAAAGTAGATGAGGTTATAAACTCCTAAACTATAACATGTTATACATTGTTGAAATCAGAATAAAAAGCACTATTTGACTGCGAAAAAATCCAATATGGCGCCCTATGATGATTCTAAAAACCCGAAACGTAGAAAATAAAAATTGACTACTCGGTCATATTCTACAAAAAAAAAATGCTTTGAAGAAGTTTTTACAGATTTGAAAATTTTTTACTTATAAAAAAAATATGACCGATTTTCGAAAATGCATGTTTCAGGTTTTTTCAAAATTTCTCAAAAACCTGAATGGATAAAACCATGTAGTAAACAGGATTGGCTTACTAACATAATTGTCCAAAACTTTCCCCATTTAACCGATTTTCTATCTATCGTGGTTTCCAAGATCCCCATACATTCCCCACCAGTTTGGGACACACTGTATATACATATATATATATATATATATATATATATATATATATATATATATATATATATATATATATATATATATATATATATATATATATATATATATATATATATATATATATATATATTTTAAAAAAAAAAAAAAAAAAAAAAAAAAAAAAAAAAAAAAGAGGTAGAGGTGTGCTTTTATGAAATCATTGGGAATGATCACATTTGCTTTTAGCCAATACATGAATGACGAAGGGTCACCAAGAGGATAAATCAAATTTATGTAAAATCAAAGTGAGATTTAAACTACTCTAACGCCATCTAACAGACTAATCCTAATGCAACCAGTAAAGCAAATTATTACGATAAGGATATTAAAAATGTTAAACAATGTTAAGAAATGCCACCTAGGTGGGCATGCCGATGATATTCAAAAAAATGCAAAACAGACACTTTTTGTGTTTGTTAATTTTGAATAGGTAGTTTTGCCATATCTTGTCAGGCGGCGCTAAGCGAAATCTGAAATAGTGAATAAGAAAGTAAAGAAACAGTATTTTCACCCACCAGCAATATAATATTGGTATGGAGGTTGTTGTGCCTTGTTGTATAATCTAAAAATAGAAAGAAAAAGTTCTGTGGACATATAGCTCTTAATGAAATTGAAAAAATAAATACGTCGTTAAAGGTATGCTTTTTGGTTATTGCATTTAAATTATGGGGATTTCAAGGAATAAAATCCTCGGGTATGGCTAAGACAACCACTTGTTTCACTCGTATTAAGGATGATCACATTGCTATACGTCAAGACACGAATGACGGAGGGTCACCTAGAGAACAAAATTAAACTTTTGTAAAATTAAAGTAAGATTTAGACGACTCTGGCGCTATCTGTTAGACTAATCTAATCTAACTAAGAATTAAAAAGATAATTAATATGTTATCTTTAAAATAAATATACAGAACGTTTCATTAAAAAAATAAGGTTATGTCTTCATTTACCTAACGCCGTATACTTATTCTTAAAACGGCAGAATATTTACCAATCATTATAAAGAAACTTTTTTATTAATTAATTACTTGTATCTCTTTTAACTAAAAAAGTAGGGTAATTCTGAAATTGACAATTTTTTAAAAAAATTAAATTTTGATTTAACCATGTTAAATTTGACCCAAAAAGAGCCCATGACGCCGATATTACTTTTTTGATAGTACTAACGATTACGGATAAAAGTGTCGAAACTAGGACAGCCTATACAAAATTTAACAACTATTTTACGTCCGCGCTTTTTTAAAGGTGTATATTAAGACTAGGTGTGTATAAAAAGTGTAAAATAGTATAAACTATTTCTGAATAACAAATAAATCTATGTACAACTCACTGTAGTTGTATTTTGGATAAAAATTACCGTTCTAGTTTACTTGGCCTATAATTGCTATTATTATGCGGTATCTGTCTATAATAATAGAACCAATTTTCATTCTGTTTAATGCCAAACGCTGTTTTATATCATACTTATTCACTCTTAGCAAGTTAAATTTAAAAAATATTTGATTATTAGAGGAAAATAAAACTTGTTTCATGGTCGTTTTGCTTTTTCACTGTGGGGTATTGTGAATTAATAATTTATCAAAAAT
The DNA here is from genome assembly GCA_019359885.1 of Listronotus oregonensis. Taxonomy (NCBI): domain Eukaryota; kingdom Metazoa; phylum Arthropoda; class Insecta; order Coleoptera; family Curculionidae; genus Listronotus; species Listronotus oregonensis. Next base: position 8,976 of record JAHBCN010007403.1, on the reverse strand, counting down.
GGTATTTGCTTAACGTCATATTATATATTTTTTTCTAGTCCGTTAAAGATTTAGGGCCAGAGCCGGGCTTGCTTTTTTAAAAGTTTCTTTTTATTCTTAATAAATGTCAAAAAATATTATTTAAAAATGTCTGGGCCGGATGCCATACTCGGATCTTTTTAATTGCGCCTGATCCGGCACATATGCTTACTTGCCTTTTTCGTTTTATAAGGTCTTCAAGGATCCAATAAAATTTCTTTTTATTGGCCCCTTGCACATATTGTTTTTCATTGGCTCAAAATAACCCTTCATATCTAAATAACGCTCCTGCCAAATATTTTTTTACGAAGTTCTATAACAGAATTACAAGCATTTAAATTTCAAATATCATATTTTTTTTGCAAAAAAGGTACCTATGTCACAAGTGGCTAACCACACATATACACATACACAATATATTACATCTTGGATAAAAGCAGATTGAATAAAACACCAAGCCTTGCTAATCCGGACATTGAAACCCTTTTGATTTTTAATCAGTGGATAAGTGCCATTTTTATTTTTTTATTTGTTATTAAAAGTAAAATATTATAATCTGTAAATTTTCGTTTGACAAAAACACAATAAGAAAAAACGTATTGCATAGGTTTAAAAAGTTAGTAACTATGGTTTCAACGTTAGAATAGTATATTTCATTACCAGTACGGAATAGACGATTTTTCCGTGCGCGCGTGACAAATTCTCAGAAAAAGAAAAAATCCATTTCTGGACGTAATGAACGATATTTTTTTTATACTTAGGTACCTGAAAACAACAAAAACCCAAAAAAATCGCAAAAAATTTTTTAAAGGGAAAATTGCGATTATTTATTTTTATTTTTAAAACAAAAAAAAAAATTTAACAAAAAAATTACAAGCTAATTAAATCAAGAAAATTAACTTTGGACGGAACCGTTATGATAAATGGTTATATTTATTGTACAATTCGTATTATTGTTGAAGCTCAACCCTTTTGTATTTCTTTTTGTTGAACTAAAGATGTTGAAGGAAGTGTTCGTGTATGTTTTGGTTCTCTTGATTGACTATTACAGATTTTTAGTTCCCAAGTTAAAAGGCCTAAACAATTTTTTTGAGATACTTCAATTTTTCTTTGTATGGACTTTTCTATATTTTCCTTCTGCTACATTGGAAGAAAGCCATCCTCCGTGTCTTTTCAAAGTGAGAAAATTTACCCTGCTTTCTACCAACATGGTAGCCGAAGAACGCCTTAGCCCATGTCCAGTATAATTTTCTTCGTGATTTTTTATTTTTAAGTATTTTGCAACAAGTTTTGAAATACCACTGATAGTATGGCACCCAAATTTAACGTAACATCTTTGGTTTTGGTATCAACAAATAATCTTCTACTCTCCATTTTTTTTAGGGCGGAGATCTGCGTATTTACGGTAAAGTGTACAGGATTGAATTTGCAATTTTCAATGGTAATGGTAAAACCCCCTTGACCTGTGAGTTTTTCCATCTCGTGAACAGACAAGGAAAGCCCATTATCTTTACTTTGTCTAAACTCAAACGTATTAAATATCTCTGCGGCATGGCCGAAGATGCCAAACACTAAAATTACTTTTGCCAGTAATTTGTCCATCTGAAGCTATTTTGTTATTGTTTGATATTTTCTTTTATTGCCAAAAAAATCTTTAACTGGAGAATCGACTCCATAAGGTAAATGACTTCATAGAATTTGGTTTTTTTCAAAAAAAAAAACTTAAGAGAAAATCGTCACCACAATTTTGATTTTTTAAGTCCGCCATTCGGTAAAAATTATTATTTATATCTCAACCTGGATTTCATTGGTAATAAATCGCACTCACTTTTGCCGCTTGTTGTAATATAATATGGGGAATATCCGGATTTTTTTCCAAATCTAATTAATTTTTTTGAAAATGGCTAAATTTACTGACAGAAAATAAAATATGTCAAATAAATAAATCGTTGTTATGAACAGTTTCCATGGATGGATTTTTGTATAAGCGCAGGAAAGAGGATGGGAAAAAATTTTCCCTTCGCTGTTCTGAAAATGTTTTTTCGTATTTTTAAAAAGTTAAAATGTGGGATTTTCAGGTAAGTTTAAAAAAATGCATTCGTTAAAAATCGGCACCCATTACCTACGAGGCTTTTTTTTCAAACCATAATAACCAAAAGGTTTTTTAAAAAATTTTTTTTTTTTGGGGAAAATTTTTTTTCCCCCTTTTTTTTAATTTTTTTCTTTTTTTTAAATTTTTTCAAGGGGTTTTTTTTTTTAAAAACCAAAAAAATTTTGGGAAAAATTTTTTTTTAAAAAAAAAACCAAAAATTTTTTAACCCCTTTTTCTTTTTTTAAAAAAAAAAAACCCTTTTTTTTTTTAACCAAAAAAGAATTTTTTCTTTTTAAGTTACGTAATTTTAAAAAAACCAAATTTTTTTAAAAAATTTAACCCCTCTAGCAAATTAAAATTTTTTTTTGTAAAAGCCTTTAAATTTTTAAAAAAAAATTTTAAAAAAAAAAAATTTTTTTAAAGGAATTTAAAAAAAACATCCTTTAAAAATTTTTTAATTTAAAAAAAGTTAAAGTTCCAAAAAAAGTCATTTTTTTTTAAAAAAATTTTTAAACAAGTAAACTTCTTAATTTTTAAAAAAATTTTTTAAAAAAGTTTTAATGGCCCCCAGTCCAGGTCTTTATTTTTTTCTCTTTAAAAGGCATTTTTTTTTTCGAATTTTTAAATTTTAAAACAAAAAAAAATTAAAATTTTTTAAACTTTTTAATTTAATCAATAACTTTCCCCCAAAAATGTTTTGCAAGTTACCAGGTAGTGGATACTTATGCTTCCGTGATATGGTGACGACGCGCGAAACTTAAGACGGCACAAATAATGTGAAACACATACAAAAGAATGGCAATAGAGGAATAACTGGGGCAGCATCCACTACGCACGAATCGTTAAATTATTACGGGGCTCCCACCTCTTCATATAATGATCAAGGCCCAGCAAGGGCAGAGGCACTAAGACTGGAGTGTGGAGGATAGTGGAGGACATCATGGGTCAAGTGAGAACTGTGGCTCTTTCGATGAAACAGGATAGTATCCCCCAGTAATCCACTTAGGCCTCATGCCAAGGTGGACAGGGGAACGGCGGATGACTGGGCTCAAAACGCTGTGGGACACCAAGGAAGGAACAGTTATCTATACAGATGGCTCGAGGAAAGAAGGGTGCACAGGCTTTGGTTTATATGAGAAAGGACGAACTACAAGTTTATGGAACAAGGGGATAATATGCAACCGTATTTCAGGCGAAAGTTATGGCAATAGCCAAAGCCTTAGAATACTGCCTTTAAAGAAGATGGGAAAAAAACTATATGTACGACATAAGGCAGCGATCGGGCGCTAACTTATACAGTGCCCAGATCAGAACTTACGGTAGATGTCGGGAAGCAATTAATAAACTAAGGAAAACCGCCAAAGTCAGCCTGCAATGGGTCCCTGGACACAAAGGGATCCCGGGAAATAAAATGGCTGATAAACTTGCCAATTTGGGAGCTGAGGACAATGTACCTGAATATACCATGGGAATCTCTTATAACACGGATATAACAGAGATAGCAACATGGATAGAGAAACGGTTCGATGAGAACTGGAAAAGGACAAAAGCCAGACAATTAAAGGCTATTATTGGGGAAGACCTATGGAAGGCCCTACCGATGAGCGTAAAGGACTTCAATAGGTGCAAATGCGAAATCTGACAGACATACTGACAAGGTCATTGTAGAAACAGACACTATCTCAACAAGATAGGAAAAAATTAGACAAGTACATGTGGATGGTGTGGAGAGGGAAGAGAGGACGCCATACATATACTTGAAGATTCCCTACACTAGGGCACATCAGGGGAACTGTCTAGGTACGGATGGCTGGACCTAAATGACATAAGATTTCTCCCAAATAACAGGACTCGCATCACTAGTGAGGAAATTGGGGCTTTAGTAAGCAAAATGACAGCGTCATATTAGTGTAAAAGGAATACATATATAAAAGACAGTTCATGGTGACGGACCTGTGTATGCTTAAGGGTTGGTGTAGAGCATAATGGACTTAGGCTTCAGTGCTCAAAGTGCCCCAGCAAAAGAAGTGTAAACCCCTAGTGAGCACCATTGAAACTTACGACGGCATATTCATTAAGTTGAAAAAAATACAATCTGATAATCCCTCCAACAGGGCACAATAAACTGTCATTTTCTCAAGATGCATTAAAAGTTCGTCCACCACATGTAAACTTTTTACTTCAAAAAATTCGACTTTCTTGTTTATTAACGGTGATAGAAATGAACGTCCTTCACTAAAAATACTTTTGTTATGGAATTTATCGTAAACTTGGTATTATGCCAATAAACATTAAGCAAATTTTCTCTGCTGTTTGTGATTGGCTAGCTTCAGTTCTTGTGTCAACTGCATTTTAAAAAAATTGGGATGCAAATCTTTTATCAGAATTCGTTAGATGGTACTGAGTGTCATGTTTTATTAGCCTTGTTTGATGCAAGATGTTTTGTCGTAACAACCTAACTGTAGACCTATACATATTATTGAGCATATACTGACTTGTTAAAAACCTGTTTATTCTCCATCTTTCTAAAAATATTATAATTACGACTCTGATCGATGTGAAATTACTAAAATGCCTTTATACTCAATAAATTAAATATGTTCTTTTGTGTGCAAACAACAAGCCATCATTACTTTTTTAAATTGTTCTTTTAAAACGGAAACCACAAATAAAAAAAAATGAGTTTAATCTTTGTGTGCGATGTGGTGGAACACCAATGAGCAAGTTCCAAATTTGTAAAGATATGCGGTTAAATCATTTGGTTTGTTTTTTCTTTAGGGAATTATTGTAATATTAAGATGTCATGACTGGTGTTTTAATTTATTTCGACGAGAAGTGGGCCAAAATAAAATGTGTTTTTTTCTTATACTATCGTTTAAACAAAGAAAAACAATTTTATTCTTAAACTAATGTGGGTTGTTATACAAAGCATCTAAAGTAAAATTTATAATTAAAGTACCTAAGAGGTACAACATTTTAGGGATATTTTAAATTAATAATTTTTGTATAGGGTCCAGTATCCAAGGAGGACTGAACAGTGCAGTATTTGTGACTTTCCTCATACGTAAAAAAGTGGATTAGCAACCCCGTGTGTTTTTCCCATAGAATCCCAAAAAATACCCAAAAAAATAAATTAAATAAAAAAAACGAAAACGAAATTAAAATATAACTTACTAGATGAAAAACCACTGAAAAATTGTGAAAATATCCTGCAGTTCGTGATGTTGTTGACTTATAAATTAGCGATACCCAAGTGGACTGATCACAACGCAACCATTAGATGGCCACTAAATAGACTTGATATTACAATAATGGGCATGATTTTATGAAAATATTTAAAAAATATAGTATACCGTTTAAGAAAGAAAACGTTGACTAATTAAAAAATAAAATTATCTATAAATTATCCTGATAACAGGGAGAATTATATTATTATCGATTGTCTTGAAGAATTAAAAAAGACTTCTGGACTTTCCTTAAAAATAAGGGTTCTATTGGAAACAAAATGATTAAAATTTTTAATAAATAAAAGGAAAATGACAATTATTTTTCAATTTAAATTTAAAATGATAAAATTCATATATAAATTAAATTGATACCTGTATTAAAAGAACAAATACAAAAATCATTTTTTAAAACGTATCGAAAAAAAAAATTTAAATTTCTCTCAAAAACAAACCAATAAAGGGTGTCCCAACTCAAAAAAAAAAAAACAAATTCTGTCGTATTTCTTTTTTTTAATTAAAACTTTTCTTAAGTATTCTTTAGATTTTACGGAAAAATGCATGAGACAACTATATTAATTTTTTTACAGTACAAAGAAAGCTACAAATAACACCCTGTTCAGTCTTGGTTCCATGACCCTGTACTATCATCATATTAACAGCCATAAACTTTGACACGGATCATTTTGACAGATGTTATTTTATTAATGTCCGACTGGTATATTATTTGACAAATAATAATATTATGCCAAAGTCAGTTAAATACGAAATATTACCCTAGGGCGTTATAAAAAAAATTAAAATTAAAAAAAACCAAACGTACCCTTACGGTTTTGCCTTACCCAAAGAATTTTTTTTCTTCCAGGCCCTTTCCTAACCTCTTAAAGATTTCCCCCCCCGGAACTACCTCCGCAGCAGAAGAATTGTTGCCGCTGTACGTCTTAAACAATGACCTGTGTACGCCTTAGCATCAGTAAACCCAAATATTAGAATCTTAAAGGGTATATTTCCAAATGTATTTTACCTATAGCTGCACAGTACACGTTCATCAGTTTGCACAAAAAAAACCTATCAATAGGTGCACTTTTAGGTCGCAAAGACACATAGTCCCGAATTAACTTTGTTGCGCAATTTCACTGTCATAAATAACCAAAAGCTCCTTGCTTGCCCATTTTTACTTTGTGGAATGTCAATAAATATATGCTGACCCATATCACGCACATCGGAAAACTTCATTTTCACAAGCTCGTCTCTTCTACAAGTTCCAATACACCTATCACTAATGCAACTTTATTTTCCAAAATTTTTAGTCGGCGTTCTTTCAAAAAAGTTATAACTTGTTCGCAGTCAGAACCTTCGATTTTTAGGTGATAATTTCTCCCAAGTTCTTTAGGAACTGTTGCAGAAAATCAACTTTTCATTACTTCTTATCTTCTTATGAACTTTAATTTTTTCCCTAACTTTAAAAAACTTTGTCCAAAGGGAATTTGGAGAATATACTCTGAAAATCTTAAAAAATAAGCCATCAAAACGGTTTCGTACAGGGGTCCACGCGTTTCCGTCAGCCAGGCCTCAAAATGGAAAATTTTTCTCGTAAACCGCCAGTTTTTTCTGGCACAAGGATGCTCAGCTTTACAGCTTCACTAAAATATCTGGGGAAGATGGGTATTTTCCACTACTTCGGACATTTTTATGCCTCAATCGCAAAATTATTTTGTATGTGCTGTCTAAAGCTTCCCGCCCATTAGAGCGACGAGCCGCGTCGCGATGCGATGCGACGCGTCGCCCAGATGGGCGGGCTTCAATTTAATTAGGGGAAAGTAATCTGAACATTTAATTTTCGTGCGCCGCGTCCGTCCCTGATGGGGGGCTTCAATTTAATTCATGTAAAGTATGCCTGATGATTTAAACGGTCCCGGTCCGCCGGTCCTCTAGTGGGAGAACCTTTATTGAAAAATAATTTACAACCATGGTTACACAAATAGTTTGACAATTTTTTTAGTAATTGCTAGTACTTGATTTGGTTTAAACTAATACATTCAAAATTATTAAATTTTTCTATATAAAGTTTTTCGGACATTAAACTTAAGGCACACGGTATTAAGGATAATAACGCTTTCGGTCAACATATCCCGGGGCCAAAGGCCCTCGGGAAACACACCATTGACCTCAAGCGTTATTATCCTTATAATACCCTTGATACCTTAATAACTATAAGATATGTCATTTCTAACAGGTGTACTATGCGACAAAAGTCGTTTTGACAAATTTCATTTTTGACCGATGTCATTTTGACAGGGATTATTTTTGACAAACATTGTTCTAAAAAACGGCAAAAAAAATTTTTTTTTTTTTCCCCTTAATTTCTAAAAGGGGCCCGTTTTAAAAAGGGTTGTATTATTGCCCGCGTTTATTTACGACTATAAATTATCCCATCAAACGAAATTTTTCCTTTTAGGGGGATTTTTCCGTAAAACCTTATTTAACACACTGTATATATTTTAGCTAATTAAACAATACGACTAAATTGCCCATTAAATGCATAAAAAGAATAGGAATTAAGTATGCCGGAAATTACCCGCATAGCGCAAATTTTTTGTTTCTGTAACTCGAGGCTAGGTTAATGCATGACATGATTTCTACAATTTCCCTTGTCATGAATATAATAAGGTCCCCAAGCGCGTTAGAAATAAGCCGGTAAAATGTCCTTGTAATAGTTTTATTTTACTTCTTTTATATCCTGCTAGAAACTTTTAATATGGAAAAAAAAAATTTTTTTTTTTTTACTAGGTAAAGTACAGGGTTAACTGGGGGCGTTCTTAAACAACCCCATTTGAAAAGGGTAGAAAAAATTAACCAAGGTGTCCGGGGCCCAAAATTTTAAAGGAAAATACGGCCTAAAAAAAATTTCATCTTTATCGTTTGGCCACTGAGGGGGGTTTTTCGATTTTGTCGATTTTTTAAATGCCCCATAACTTTTTATTAATAAAATAATTAATTTTAAAAAAAAATTTTGACTTTTTTTGTAAATTCATTGCGATAGGCAGATTTTTTAAGGGCGAGATTTTTGCACCACCCCAAAAATTTTTTTTTTTTTACCACCCTATATATTATAAGATTTTTTTTTTAAAAAATGGTAAAAAATTTTCCAAATTTTTTTGTATCAAAATTTTTGGTTTTTAAAAACCCAAACAAATATTCGAAAAAAAATTAAAAAAAATGGTAAAAATCAACCATTGGGGATTTAATAAAATAATGGTCAACTTAAAAAAAACCAAAAAATGCTATAAAAACAAAAAAAACAGGATTTTTAAAAAAAACAAATTTAAGCCTTATCAACCCCAAAATCCATCATCTTCCCGGGGTTTTGATCAAAGAACCGTTTTTGTGAGGGTTTTTAAAAAAAAAAAATTGTATTTGGTCTGAGAGGCTTCGATTAGTAGTGGGGATATTTTTTTAATATTACATTTTCCCGAAAATTGGATTAAAAAGAAACGGAATTTGTTAATTTTTGGAATTTTTGAGGAAAAATTAAATAATTTTGATGAAGCTAATTTTAAAAAATTTGGTATTTTAAGGGAATTAACCATTCGGAAGATATTCCCCCAAAAACTGAACACGGCCTTCCGATGATGGTGCCCC
>JAHBCN010007402.1:0-43479 GCA_019359885.1 Listronotus oregonensis | reverse complement strand
TATAATAACTATCACAATATTTTTTTTTGTTTGGGGGGGCGCGGGTTTTGGGGCCTGACTGTTAGACGTTTTACCTCTGAGTTCAGTATTCTACAGAGCCTTACGAACTTTATAAATTTTAAAAAACTGATAAATGTTTAACACGTTTGTTTATTAAACAAAATATTTGTAAAAAAAACTTGAATATCATCTAGTTATTAAATTATGTAAGTATTTAGGGGGATATCTAAAAAAAATATATTAATTACAACCCTTGTCTTATTTTTTAAAAAAAAAATAAAAAACTTTTATTATAATTTTTTTTTAAAAATTTTTTATCGTTTTATAATTTTTTTGAAAATTTTAAAAAATTTTAAAAAATAAATGATAAATGTATTTGATTCAAAAATTTTTTATCTTTATTAAAAAATTTATTTATTTACTTTTTTTTTTTTTTTTTTTTTTTTAATCAAAATTATTTGTTCGTTATTTTTAAATAAAAATTTTTTTTTGGTCCTAAAATTTATTAAAAAAAAAAAATTTTTTCAAAACACAAATTTGTTCTAAGTATGGACCTGCCCTTTTTTTTCCTAGGGCGAGAAATCTAATTAACCCTTTAAATTTTCAGTTTTAAAATCCCTATTTTAAGTTACCTGTTTATGGTTAAAAAACTTGAATTTCTCTTCCAAATATTAATAAAAAAATTTTTATAATATTTATAAAAACAGGGCTGATGCTTGGGGGAAGATTTTTTAAAAATTTTGGGACTATGAAAAACCATCAGCTGAGCAACTTGGCACTTTATTACATCTGTTTAAAAAGAATTTTTGTTTACTTTTTTTGTGTCATGGAAATCGGCTTAGAATTTATGTAATTTGTCACTACCCCAGGTAAATTGATTATATATGATTTAATTGATTTTTTTTATTTTTTTACTTAATTTCATTTTTGTTAAAACAAAAACTTTGGAAGAAACGACGGTATTTCTAGGTTATGTCTAGCCCTTAGCTATGAAACCCGCCCTTTTTTTGTTTATTTTCGACCCCTGGAGGAGCGTGGTTACTTTAGCAACTGAATTTGGGGGGTTTTTTTTCGGGGTTAATTTGTTTATATACTCCCCAAAAAAAATTGCCAATTTTTTTTGTATCTCAAAAAAAATATATATATATATATATATATATATATATATATATATATATATATATATATATATATATATATATATATATATATTTTTTTAAATTTTAAAAAATATTTTTTTTTTAAAAAAACATAAGTATTTACCATTTAAGACAAACTCATTTTCTTTTTTTTCTTTTTTTTTCCCTGGGAGCCGTCTAAAATTTTACTCCCGGGAAAAGGGAGCCCCCCTCTTGGGATTTTTGTGCCTAATCTTCCATTATTTTTTTTATACCAATCCTCCCATTAGTCTTGTTCCTTCACAAGCCTCTAAAACCCCCAGACTGATTGATATATTCCTGGGGGGGCTCTTTTTTTGGGGCCCCAAAAAATACCTGTCTTTTTTGATTCAATCCTTCAATTCGCAAAAAAGGGTATGGTGGGGGGTTTTTTTCCCCCCCGTCGCACATTCTGCAACTTGGGTTCCCATTGTATGGGGGCCCATCTTGTGTAGGTGCCCCCCTTTGGTTATCGTGCCCTGTTAGCAGCCCTACTATTTAGGGGAAATCTTATCCTACTTTGTCTGAGTAGTTCTTCCTTTGTTTTTTTTAGAGGGGAAATTTTTTTGAAGGCTTTTTCCTGTCTTATTCTACTGAGGCTCCCCCAGATTCCCCGTGTTTTTTTTTGGATCCTTTCCCCGGGGTTTTTCCCCCCGTGCTGTGGTTATGGTCAATCCAAGGGCAGGTTCGGGTTTAAAAAATATGGGGGGATAAACCCCCGTCTCGCTAGCTCATTCGCTTTTTCGTTCCCCCTTTTTTTTCCCCCAAAGTCCTGGTCCCCCCCCGATTAGTTAACCTGTTGCGTTCTTCCAGGACTTCCAGTTTTTTTTTGGTTTTTTCCTATGTCAGCTTGGACTAACCTTGGGGTTTACAAGTCCCCCTGTGACGCCGGGGAAGTCTGTTATTATGCAGATCCCTTTTTTATAAGCCATCCTGTTTTTTTTTTTTTGCACAGTGCAGTAAAGCGTTTTTTTCTTTTGAAATAAAAAACTGTGTGTTTTCTATTGGAATGGAGTTGTAACCTTTTTCACTGTACACGCCCGCTCCTTTCCCGTTGGTTTGGGAACCATCTTATACCAGATGATTCCTGTTTTCGGGGGAGATGGGTTGTGCCCTCACTTCGATCGGAAATTTTTTACCTCGAAGGTTTTTGCTAAATGATTTGGGGGGAATCATCTGGTCTGATCTCACGCCCGGGGAGTTGCCCCAACCTGTTTTTTTAATGTCGTTATCCCCCCCAAACCCCGGGCGGTACCAGGGTTTTTTTGTTGCACCCGGGAAAGTAGCCCATTTTTCCCTTTTTTCTTCCATAATTTTTTTTAAATGCAGCAAACAAATAAAAAGTAGTTATTTAAAAATAATTTTTTTAGAAATGTTTTTTTTTTCTTTTTTTTAAAGGGGTATAATATTAAAATTTTATTTACTTTTTACCACAATTACCAATTTTTTTTTTTCCTAAGTATATTTTCTACTTTTTTAATTGAAAATAAATTAAACAAATAACAATATTTTTCGTTCCTGGGGAATTGATAAGGTTTAAAAACCTTTGAATTTAAATTTTTTTTTATAATTTTAATAAACTTATAGCTAATATTACATAAAATAATTTACCTTAAGTTTTTTAAATGTAATGAAGAACATCAGCTTTGTAATTTGTCAGCAGCACTTTAAAATTTCTTTTGGGGATATTATTTTGATTTTAGTTTCAATATATTTGTAGACTTATTTTTTTATTGATTTGATTTGATGGGGGTGCTAAGTATTGGTCCAGCTATGGTTGACATAATTTCATCAAAAAAAACTTTATTCGTATCGATGGTCTTTTTCCAGCAGGGTTCTTAAGATGTCATACCTAAACAAATCATATTACCTGCTAATATTAACTCATAGTCTAGCTAATAAAAAAATATTACTAATTTTTAAAAAAAAAGTTGTTATTTCGGGGAGACAATAGAAAACAATACAAGAGAAATTGCGGGAAAAAATTTTAGACCCAATTATATTATAAATAAATTAATATAAAATTAATATACAGTTGGGTATTACCCAAAATTTTAAAAAAAGCAAAATACACATAAATTCCTGGGGCGAGTCCTCGGGTCAATTTTATAATCTCACAAGTCCGTATAAAAGAGCCAGTACCGAATATTTCAGGTATAAAAACAAGAAAAAAAAGGGAAATTAAAGGGACTGAAAAAAACCCCGTGACGTCCCCGCATAAAAAACACAGTTGTTTACGTATGATTTTCTCTGTTTCCAGTTGTACTGCGGTAGATCTCGACATAACTAGTATTTTGTTGTGTTTTGCGGGTAAATAAAATGTTTTTCATTCATTATGACTAACAAAGGTTTTTTCGGCTTCCACAAACAGTTTATTTTTGTGTTTATAATGATGGATTACTTAAAAAAAAGACGAACGTTTTTAAAAAGAAATCAGAGGTGCAAAAGCAGCTTTAAATTTTTTCATGGGTTAAATAAAAAAAACATATTTTTTCAATACTTGATGTTTAAACCAGATTAAAAAAAATATATTCATGTAGGGATTTATGTATTTGTTATTATAACCTTATTTTTTAAATTACATTAATGTGGTCTTAAAAAAAAAAAAATTCATTTTTGTTTTTGGATATCACATCTTGCTGCTGTAAACCATCGTTTCTTACCCTTATAACCCCCCAGGCACACGTAAAAAATTTTGGTTTGGGGTACTCACAGATGTGCTCGTGAAAGGGGAAAAAAACCACCATTTATTTTTTTTATTTTTTTTAAAATTACCATTCAGGGGTGCTGTGAATGTTTCTCGATTAAAAGCAATTAAATTTTATCGTCATTCTAGTCACGTAAGTAATGCGTAAATTTAAAAAAACCGTTTAAAAGGTACAATTGTAGAAAAAAGAAAAGCCTGATGGCTGTGACGTCAGACAGCAGTGACCCCCTTGAAAAAATTTTTTTTGGGGGGGAAAGCCCTTTTTAAATTTTAAAAAGGCAGTTTTTTCTTGAAATATGTTTTTAATTTTTTTTTTGGTTGCTATACGATTTATATGCATATATCTATCATTTTTTTTTGTTTTAAAAAAGTAAATTTTTAAAAATTTGTTTTTTTTTGGTTTTAAAGAAAAATAAGTAAGTAATATTAAATCAATATTTTGATCTATAAATTTTCTTAAATATAATGTAACTACTAATAAATCATACAAATTTTTATTTTTAAAAGATTTTTTTAAATGATTAAATAACAAGGTATTTTTTTTTAAAGATTCAGGGGTTGCCCTTTTCGTTTATGGTTTTAAAAAAAGCTGGGGTTTGCCCCCTATTTCAAAAACGGTTGGGCGTAAAAAAAAAAATGAAAAAATTTTCGAAATTTTATGCTCAAAAAAATTTTTTGATAAATTTAATATCTTTTGGGGAAAAAAAACCAGATAACCCAAAAAAATAATTTTTTTTGCCCTTTTTACCTTGAAAAATTTTTTCACCCGGGGGCACGGGTTTTTGGAACTTTTGACATAACTTTCAGAAAAAACCAAAAAAAGGTTAGGGTTCAGCTTATTATCTTTTATTTCGAGGGCCCTTTTTTTTTTTAAGTGACTGCACATTTTTTTGGCCAAGAAAACTTTTTTTAAAAAAAAAAAAAATTTTTTTTGTAATCACTTTGGCAGTTTAGTTGATTTTTCCCTTTTTTTTAAACTCTGTCATCTAGGTCTTGATAATACACAGTTTTTTTAAAAACTTCTGTCCAGTATTTGGTCCCTTTAGCCATTTTACTCCATTTGGATTTTTAAAAAAAGATTAAAAAAACCCTAAAGGGAAAAATTTAAATTAACATCAGTGGAGGGGTTCGATAAATATATTAGACTTTGCAGAACATTCCCAAAAAAGGTTAAAAACATGATTCACCGGGTTGGGGGTTTTCCAAAATTTAAAGGGGTTTAATCGGGGCTGCCTGGGAAGATTTGGCGATTTGAAAGGAGATTAAAGCTTCAAAAAACATTTCTCACATATTTCTTTTTTTCCCCTTTTTTAATTAATCACTTTTGGGGGCCCCAAAAAAAGAATAAGACAGGGTCACGTTTTTTCCTTGTTTTATTGCCTAAGATATGAAACTCTTTGTTGTCTGTCATATTGTCTGAAGCATTGTCGAGTGTCATTTCAAAAATTGTAGCCGAAGTGGTCCTGATGTTACCTCGTTTTAAATTAAGTGTGTCTAGTTTTCATTCAATTAAACCGCGAACATTATGAGGTCATGATCTTTAATGACTAAAGGGTGTTTAAACCAAGAGCAATGGGGGATTGAAGTGTATCTGCGTTGATCCTAAGTAAAAAAGTGTCAAAATTAAATAATAATATCCCCCTAATTTGATAATTTTGATACCCAAACAGCAAGGGGGGGTGACTTAGCTAAATCCACAAAAGTCTGGCACGGGTAAAAAATTTTTTTGGAAAAATTTTCCTTTACTTGCATTTTTTTATGAACAATTACTCTTTTGTTTGAAGAAGTTTTGGGGTGGAAAATATCTTCTTTTTTATTTGGTAAACAATATCTGGGGGATACAACTTTTTTTCTTACCGGGGGGCAAAGACAATTTTTAAAATACCCAAATGAATTTGTTATTTTTATTTTGGCATGAAAAGGTTTTGAGATGCTTTTTAAAATACCATGCCCTTCAAGATCTAATTGATCACAAAATTAAATTTCCCTTCTATTTTTTGGCTTTAACCCTACAATTGTTTTGTACCTAAAAAAAAAAAAAAGTATTGGTGGTATTATTTTTCAACGACATTTTTATAAACAAAAAAAAAAAAAAAAGTTTTTTAGAATCAATAACACTAAAAAAATTGGGGTTTTTTGTCTTTATAAAGAAGTCCAAGATAACACGGTTAACACTTTCAAGGTAACATTTTTTTAAACATCTTGTGTAAATTTTTTTTTTAAAATTTTTAAAAATTTTTTCCCTTTTTGTCAAGAACCCGTTCCCCAAAAAAAACTTTCTTATTGGTCCTTTAAAAGTTGTACTCAAAGTTAGTTAAAAAATTGATTTTTTAAAATTTTTAGTAAAACTTAAAAAAAATACGCAAAACATGGAATTATTTTTCTAAAGTCAAAATAACATGTAGTTATATATACCTAAAGTCCCAAAATTTCTGTCAGTGACTCATCTAATAATTTTATACTTTTCCCCTTCAATAACAGTGAACCGGCCAAAAGTTTCACCCACGTTGTCATAATTTTTCGAAAATAAAATTTCCAGCCAGCGATCGCACTTAAAAAAGCACGCCAATATGTTTGAAATCATTGTTATCGGGAAAACAATAAAAGTGGCAACACACATTCCAGTTTACAACTTGAAGAGACTTGAAAATGGTAATTAAAGGGGCCGTGCTGTTCGATGATTTTATTTAGTTATTATTGATAATGGACATATTTTTAAGTTTAAATTTTAATTGCTATATTTTTCAAATTTATAAATTTCTAATAATAGTAGTATATAGATATTGTTTTTTAAAATTTTTTAATAGTTTATCTTATTTAGTGTATATAATTGTATATAAAGATATAGTGTTGTTAGGTGCTTTTAATTCTGTAAACTATGAATTTAAAAACCAACTAGTTATCCGCCTCCAAAAAAAAACTCAGTTAACGTTTAAAGATGAATAATGGTTAAAAATGTTTCCATGGGGTTCGGGGAAAGAAACCAGAACTAACCCCTTTGGGTGCTGCAGAGATACGTGCAACTTTTAAAAAAAGTTTTTTGCTAGGGATTAGAGTTTTAAAGGGGAAAAACAATATTAGTAAAGGGGACTGAAAAAAGCGTTTTTTTTTATTTTTTCAAATTACTTTCGATTGTTTAACATGAATCAAAACTGTTTTTTTTTTTGGGCCCCTTTTATAGTATTTAAAGAAAATAATAATTATTGTTTAATTTTATTTTACGAGGGTATTCCTTTAAATTCTGTCATTTGACGAAAAAATATTTAAAAAAAATCATACTATTTTAATATATAAAAATCTTTTAAAAATAAGGAAAAAAAAACCCAATTTTCAATAAAAAATAGGTAAAACGTTTACGTCCGAAATTTAACCGAAATTCTAAAAAAAATTGACCTGTTACCAATTTGTAATAGTTTTCTTTATGACATTTTTAAAAGGTATGCGAACCGTTTTGCTCGACCCCAAATTTTTATCAAAAATATTCTCGATATGGAAACCAAAATAAACACGGCCCGAAATAGTTATTGGATTCACAAGCTGATGATCTCAGGGCTTTCGTGTTTCTTAAATATGGATATTTTGGATGAAGCAATGCGTTTAAATTTCTTTTTTAAATTTTTTAAAATTACAAGATGGTTAAATTGGCAAGTCGGTGTAACTTGGTTGTCTATCGTTCTTTTACATCTGTTTTAATTTATGTTAAGCCCAAAATTTTTTATTTTTTTTTTTTTATGTAGCAAAATGAAATCAGAAAGGTAAAATTAAAGAAAAAAAAGTTTTTTTTTTTTGGAAAAAAAGTTAAAAAAACCCCAAAAAAAAATCAAATTTGTGTTTTTATGACCTCAAAATAGGAGGTGTGCAAAATTAAGCAAAAAAATTACTTTTTTTATTAATCCGAATAATACCAAAAAAAATATGGGTTTTTTTACTAATTTAAAAGGGGGATAAACATGTGGAAAAAAATTTTTGTTTTGTAAAAAATATTTTCATGTTTTGACGAGATTTTATCATTTATTTTCTAAAATGCATACGCCACTGGAATTGTTTCCCCCGACCCCCCCCCGGGGCATTCAAAAAACGAGCAATGCGTCATTGACAGAAATTTTGGACTTGAAGTATAGTAAAAAAACTTTTAAAGGATAAGAAATTTAAAAAAATAAGAAAAAAAACCCCAATAAATTCTTAAACAAAAATAATATTTAATTTTTCCCATAATAACTGGACATAAAAATTTTAAAAAAAAAATTTTATAAAATAGGTAAATTTTGCCGAAAATTTTTTATATCATATACTTTTTTTCCCGTGGCCTGCCCTGTTTCACATTTTAAATGTTTTCCCGTTTTTTGGGGGGAAATAAATTTTTTCAAATATAAAATTTTTTTATAATACAGTTTTTTTTTTTAATGTAGAAAGGGAAAAAAAAAAATTTAAAAATTCCCCCTTTTAGCTGTTTTACCAGTAACTTCAAAACGCTAAAATACAAAACCCCCTTTTTTTTTAAAAACTTTTTAAAAAAAATTTTCCTTTTGGAATTTTACTGCTATGCAGTGGGTTTAAAACATCAGGGGGATTATTTGCTGAAATTATGCTACCCCGAAATTACGAATTTCTCATACAAACTTTTACCCCCTTTTCCCCCAAAAAAAACCCCCTTTTTTTTTTTGGGAAAAAATTTTTTCCCCCCCAAAAAAAATTTTTAAAAAAATTTTTTAAAAAAATTTTTTTTTTTTCCCCCCCCCCTTTTTTAAAAAAAAAAAATTTTTTAATTCCAATTTTTATTTTTTAAAAAATTAAATTTTTTTTAAAACCTTTTTTTTTAATTTTTTTTTATTTAGGGAAAAAAAAAAAATTTTTTTTTCCCCTTTTTTTTAAAAATTTTTTTTTTTAAAAATTTTTTAAAAAAAAAAAATTTTTTTAAAATTTTTTTTAAAAATTTTTTTTTAAAAAAAAAAATTTTTTAAAAAAAAATTTTTTTTTTTAAATTTAAAAAAAAAATTTTTTTTTTAAATTTTTTATTTAAAATATTTTATTTTTTTTAAAATTTTTTTTTTTTTTTTAAAAAAATTTTTTAAAAAAAAAAAAATTTTTTTTTAAAAAAATTTTTTTTTTTTTTTAAATTTAAAAGGGGGTTTTTTTTTAAAAAAAATTTTTTGGGGGGGTTTTTTTTAAAAAAAATTTTTTTTTTTTTTTCCAAAAAAAAATTTTTTTTAAAAAATTTTTTTTAAAATTTTAAAAAAAAAATTTTTCCCAAAAATTTTTAAAAAATTTTAAAAACCCCCAAAATTTTTTTTTTTTATTTAAAATTTTTTTTTTTAAAATTTTTTTTAAACAAAAAAAAGGGCCCTTTTTTTTTTTTTTTTTAAAAATTTTCCAAAAATTTTAAAAAACCCCCCCCCCCCTTTTTTTTTTTTAAAAAATTTTTTTTTTTTTTTCCTTTTCCCCCTTTTTTTTTTTTTCCCCAAACCCCTTTTTTTGGGGGGAAAAAAAAATTTGGGGGGCCCCCCCCCTTTTTTTTCCCTTTTTTTTTTTAATTTTTTTTTTTTTTTAAGGGTTTTAAAAAAAAAATTTTAAAAAATTTTTTTTTTAAAAAACCCCCCCCTTTTTTTTTCCCCTTAAACCCTTTTTTTTTTTTTTTTGGGGGTTTTTTTTTTTAAAAAAATTTTTTAAAAATTTTTTTTTTTTTTCACCCCCTTTTTTTTTTAAAAATTTTTCCCCCCAAAAAAACCCCCCGGGGAAAGGGGTTTTTTTTTTTAAAGCCCCCTTTTTTTTGGGTTTTTTTAAAAAAAAAATTTTTTTCCTTTTTTTTTCCCCCTGCTTTTTTTTGGGGGGTTTTAAAAAAATTTTTTTTTTTTTAAAAAAAGGGAAAAGGGGGGGAAAAAAAAAATTTTTTAAAAAAACCCCCCTTTTTTTAAAGGGGGCCCTTTTAAAAAAGGGGGAAAATTTTGGGGTTTTTCCAAAATTTTTTTAAAAACCCTTTTTTTTTTTTCCTTTTTTTAAAATAAAATTTAAAATTTTTTTTAAAAAAAAATTTTTTTTTAAAAAAAAAAAAATTTTTATGTTATCTTTACGACAGCTCACAAAGGCTTGTAGACTTAGTACTTTGCAGCGCAGCCTCTTGGGCTTTTTGTGCCTAATCTTCCATTATCTTTCATACCAATTCTACCACTAGTCTTGTTTCTTCTACAAGTCTGTATAACCCCGAGACTGGTTGGTTGATATATTCCTGTCGGCTCATTTTCGGTTACCCAAAAAATGCGTGTGTCCTGGTTGATTCTTCCCCCTCATCGCACATTCTGTAACTTGGGTCCCCATTGTATGAGTCTATCTTGGGTAGGTGTCCTCTTAGCAACCCTACTGTTATGCGAAATCTTCTCCTACTTTGTCTAAGTAGTTCTTACTTTATTCTTTTGAATGGGCCCTTTATAAAACCTTTTTTATGTCTTATTCTACTGACGCTCCCCCACTGTTCCTCGTGTTTGTTTCGGATCCATTCCCTGGTTTTTCTTCCTGCTGTGGTTTTGGTCACTCCAAGGTGATATTTTGGTCCAAAGTATGATGTGGATGATCCTAGTTCGCTAGCTCATCCGCTTTTTCGTTGACTTCTATTCCCGAATGTCCCGGTGCCCACAGAAGAGTTACCATGGTGCGCACATGTTTTGCATTTCCATGTCAGCTTGGTCATTGCCTTGGGTTTTGCTAGTGCCCCTAGTGATGCCTGGCAGTGGTCCAGTGGTCTTTATAAGCCCTCCTGTTGTTTACTTTTGCACAGCGCAGTAAAGCATATATTTCGGTTTGAAATACAGAAGTGTGTATTCCTAGTGAGAAGGAGAATTGTGAGTTCCTCATTTCACTGTACACGCCCGCTCCAGTTCCCTGCTTGGTATTGGATCCATCTGTCAAGCAATCTGTGTTAAAATTTGGTTATTTCAATGTTTTATATAAAATGTCACTTGTTTCTTGTAATAACTACATAATTTTAGCAACATTGTAATTTCTGTTTTATAATTATTTAAAAAGTATGTATTATTATTAAACAATAAATTGTTAACAACAAAAATTTAATCGTCGAAGCTGTGTCATGGCATTTCTGTTACTCTAAGTATAGAACACTATTTTTTACCTAACTTTTAAACCGTAATGCTAAAAACATATTTTACATTAAATAAAAACTAGTCATGTTTGAGAGCCCCCCCTAGTTTGCCAACTGTATTATTGTACACTGTGAACCCCGGTCGCCGACATAACAAAATAACTCATTAGCGCCGTATACCTTTAACTTAAGAGTGCATTTACGCTACACCTCAGGGTCAGGCGAAAGGACGCGGAGACGGTGAGCGGAGACTAACAAACTCCCACTACCACAATTTTCGTATAGCCACTTTAAAAATATTATATTTTATTTAGGTTCTTCCAAATTCGGTGTATCGATGCGATGTTGTTTCCGATTGCAAGCCTACAGGAGATAACGTTTTTCGGTAACTATTTTTAACTTAAATGACATAAATTAAACACCATTTTAAAGGTAAGGAAAAAATCTATGCCTCTGCTGTAACGGATTTTTGAAATATAAGTCGAGTTAAGATAAAAATAGTATCTAAACATAACGATTTTAGGGGACTTTCACTCAAGGAAATATTAAAAATAAATCCAAATTTAAAAAACTATTACAGCAGAAGCCTAGATTTAAGTGTTGGCTTTCATATAGTTTTTGAAAATGATCGATAACTTATACCGTTTTTAAGAAAAACATTATGCCCCGAACCCCAAATTGGATCCAATTCTCGCGGCGCGAATGGTCCCTTAATAAAAAAATACCTACCTTTAGAAAACTTGCAGTTTTATAGCATTTGCTCTTAGTCTATAATATCGTTTAAATGTAAATACTACAAACATATTTTGCGCATTTTCAACACAAAATATAAGTTGTAGACATATAAACTATAGATTAAGTAACTATAAATTCATAGGGAGCTGTGTCGCAAAAATGGGCATTGGACAGTAACCTTAATTTAAATACGAACGCTATTGTTATTTTTTCTTGTGACATTTGTGTTAAATAATTAGATAATATATAGCCGAAAGAAGTAATATTTGGCGATTGTTAAAAAACCTTAAGAGTCCATTCGCGCCGCGAAAATTGGATCCAATTTGGGGCTCGGGGCATAATGTTTTTCTCAAAAACGGTATAAGTTATCGATAATTTTCAAAAACTATATGAAAGCCAACACTTAAATCTAGGCTTCTGCTGTAATAGTTAATAGTTTTTTAAATTTGGATTTAGTTTTTAATATTTCCTTGAGTGAAAGTCACCCTAAAATCGGTTATGTTTGGATACTATTTTCTCTTAACTCGACTCATATTTCAAAAATTCGTTACAGCAGAGGCATAGATTATTTCCTTACCTCTAAAATGGTGTATAATTTATGTCATTTAAGTAAAAAATAGTTACCGAAAAACGTTATCTTCTGTAGTCTTGCAATCGGAAACAACATCGCAAGGATACACCGAATTTGAAAGAACCTTAATAAAATATAATATTTTTAATGCGGCTATACAAAAATTGTGGTAGTGGGAGTTTGTTAGTCTCCGCCCACCGTCTCTGCGTCTTTTCGCCCGACCCCTAAGGTGTAGCGTAAACGCTGAGGTGAACACTGCTGGACAGTAGTGCATTGATATATTATGTTTATTTCATTATCTGCGGATGGTTTGTTATGTTTTATTTTTGGCACTAATTTCTTTTTAGTTTTTTGTTCGAGCTTGCGTTTTGATGAGAGTTTCTTGGACTTTTTCAAATTTTGAGTAAATAGCTAGGAATATTTCGCAGATCGCAGTACTCATTTTTTTTATAACCGTCCTTATACTCTTTAGTTGTCGAATATGGTGTAGCTTCGATGTCCATGCTCTAGTCTTTAGGTCCCACTTTTCATAAATCTAGCTCTCTTTTTGAAAACAAGTGAGTTAGCTTTGGTAGGTGTTTTCAGCGTTGGTGTAATTCAGTTGGCAGGAGAGCTAAAAATTTGTGGTGAAACCCATGTTCCGTAGGTTGCTAGCAAGTGACCCGACTAAAACCAGCCGTAGAAACTTTGACAATTTATATTTCGCCTGTCAGCGGCTTCACGTTTACTTGCAAACCTAATTCATTAGCACTATTAACCAGGAAATAAAACGTGTAAATTAATTACTTATGCCATAATGACGGCTTATGGCGGCGTCCCACAAGAGGAATTCCCCTGTGTTGTCAGATTTTAAATTTATAACCAATGCCATTGTTGGGATTGATAGTTCGACGCGATGTCAGTCAGAGCCATCGTATCGAGTGAATAATGATGACTGGAGTTGGTGTCATTAAATATAACCGTGGAGATGTCAAATGTTATTAGTTGATTAAACGCCAACTACCGGTAAATACCGCGTTCATACCCTTGGTTATTTTTGGTTTTAAATCAGCTTTTGCCCTTTTCATAACCGCTACAAAACCGAAAGCTCATCGCCTTTATGGGTTTTCGCTTTTGGTTATAAAAAATATTCTCGCCTTCATTATTAATCGATATTTTATACGAATCCATGGTTTAGTTTGTCACCACAAAAACAACAAACAATTTTCTGCCGGTATTTTGCTAACCTCAAATAAAATAAATACACTGCGTAAATGACAAAAATTTTTGAGTGAATTTGACATAATAACATTTCACATTTCTTATAACCTTCATTCTAAGCATGGTAAATACCGGTAGTAAATAATGATGTCACGAAGGGCCTGGTTGTGACGTCATCCTTAAATAACCATTAATAACCGCAGTCGCGTTTCTCGACTATTGTTAACGTAAATATTTTT
This sequence comes from Listronotus oregonensis, assembly GCA_019359885.1. Lineage (NCBI taxonomy): Eukaryota > Metazoa > Arthropoda > Insecta > Coleoptera > Curculionidae > Listronotus > Listronotus oregonensis. The sequence continues at coordinate 29,780 of JAHBCN010007402.1, read as the reverse complement.
AATTCCACAAGAACTCTCTAATATCTTTTTAAGATAATAAAAACGTGTGATAGATAAATAAATAACCTGACCCGAGAACAGCATGCCAATTATTTTTATTATTTCATTTTTGTAATTTTATTTGTATCAATTAAAAATAAAACAAAAAAATTGATGTTACCCTAAATATCTGATTTAACTCAAAATGTGTTATTTACACGAAACCTAGCTTTGTTGTATGATTAATTCAGTATAGGTCGTTATTCAGAAATAGTGTACACTATTTTACATCTTTTATACGTAAAGCGCCCTTATCGAAGGCGTGTTGTAGGATTAGGTATGTACAAAAAGTATAAAGTAGTGTAAACTATATCTGAATAACAAGCAGACCTCGTAAAAGAAATGTCCGCGCTCGTACAGTTGTGTGCCTAAATACACTCGGGGAATTAGCGCTGACAAGAACATTTGGATTTAGAGCAGGGATCTAGAGTGGGTTTTTGTGCTTAGTCGACAAAAAATATTAAGATAATATTTATAACATATTAGGTTGATATCGAAAATTTGGCAAGATCAGACGAGTTTGAGTATTCAAATTAACATTCGACAAATATTCGTTTAAGGATACCATATTGAAAGCAGATATGGAAAAGATACGTGAGTAGACGATGTTTGCTATGGAAAAGCAATGAATTTTCTGCTGGAGAAATTTTAGTCATAAATGTCAGAAAAACACAAGTCAAGAATCACACCATTGTCATTAGGAACACCACTTCTGACTGATACATATAACGGCTCAGCGCAATATCTTAGATTAGTTGGGGCGACCACCACTTCAAAATCTTTAAGCTCGGTTCGTATTCCTCCAGAATTCTGAAATAAGCATATTAAGAAGAGATCATCTGAAAATAACGTATAAGTCAATCAATAGGCCTTTGCATAATATGACAAGCGCAAGCGCAGTCGCCATGTTGAAATAGCGGCAATTCAAAAGTTTTGTACTGTTTTGATCGACAATGGCTGGGAATGCAGTATTATCTCCCCAATTAAATCATTTACTGGAAAAAATCGTTGATGGTGCTTCACTAATTTATAATTCAGTTGAAGCCCATAATTGTACGCAATTAAAAAGGAAAAAGAAGTTAGCTGATTGAGAGGTTAGGCATCATTACTTCTTTACTATACAAAAAGTGTCTATAATTTTATTATAATTAGGCCGACCACATATATACAATTGTTATATTGATTAAATTGTATTGTATTTAAATGATTTATAGCTTATAGCGTGTATCACTCTTACATACTCCATAACAACACCGCTACTTCGTTCCTTTTCGTACTGATATCATTATAATAATCGATTAAAAAAACCTATTTGCTAATTAAGGCACTTTTTTCTTTATTTTCGTATTTCTTTCCTTCAATAACTATACTTTTTTTAGTATTTTTTTTATTTTAAATATGTGTTTACAGGCCCTTTAACATGCTTGTTTACAAAAAACAGTACGAAAAAAATGGTAGATACTGACGCATGCGCACAAAAAAAATTGTGATGAAAAGGCCTATCGCTCGTTGCTCTCTGCATTGTGACAGTTCTTGGTAAAGATCTTCATGAGATTGCGATGGGTGACACTGAGCCAACAAAGTTATTTTTTAGTCTTTTTTTGATTTTTTTTTAGGCACATTGTAGCTGTATTAGAGTTCTGTCAGATGATGACCGTCAGTGGTCTTGGTTTACTGTTATGACAACCCAACTAACTTAAAACCCCATGATTAACTCCAATTTTATTTAAAACGTCGATCTTCTATCTGATCTTTGTTACCTATTTTCGTTTCAATTAAAGCAATTGTACTCTCTTCCAAATTATAAATAATTATATTTGTTGCTCAAACAAATCGATTCTGCATTTCCAGAAAGATTGCTTTAATGCCGCCAATTAAGCCTCTAGTCACATTGGATTCACCGAAAGAAGCAGAGCGATCCTTGATAATGTTTATTTCTGCCTTCAAATTGCAGACTTCCTACTCAAGACTAGGTATGTTGCGGTGCGGAGCATGGTATTCTTTAACTTCAGTTAACATAGACTGGAGTGAAGGAACGAAAAAAGCGGGTAGTTTATCAGATCAAAACATTATGTGTTGCTTTGTTGGGAGCTGTCAGAGAAATAATTATACTGGCCAACTTCTCTAAGCAGAAGCCGTGAAAATACCTACAGAAGAGCGACAGATCCTCTACAGCTCGACGGTGGGCAAGAGAAGAAAGCCTTTCAGTAAGCGTGGGACCATTAATAAAACGAACAGCTCTTCCTTGAATGAAGTCCAGAATGCCAAGTGTTGTAGGAAAAGCCATTCACCATACATGAGAACAATACGTATATACCAGAATTACGTTTCTTAGTCTCCGGAAGGCGTCTTAATTTCTAATAGAGTTCAATAAATTTTTGTTAAATTTAGTCAAAAAGGTTGTCGATTTTTTTCTTGTTTAATTGGTAACTTGCTTTTACATTTTTTCAAATTGAATCTTACAGCTAATTTTCTTTCAATAATAAGTACGTTTTAAAATCTACAACCTCTTGATAAATTAATTAAAGCAATCAGTGCCAGATAAAAGATTAATTTTAAACCTTCCCTTTCTTTCATTGATATTTTTTAAATTTAAACTAATTTAACTGATTTGTTAAGGAAAAAAATTATTTTATAAGCAGTAATTTTCTAAATATTTGAATTGATTGTTGATACGCCCCATAGGCGTATCACACTAATGTTGTGGTGTATTCATTCAGAAATTATTGTAAATAAAACTTGCTTGTTTAGTTAATTCTAATGTCTCAATTAACAAGCCTTATAAAGGGCGTCTAAACCTTAAATTCGTACCTAAAGGGTTATAGTTCTCATTTAGTCGACAGCAGAGTCTGTCGGCAACAACTTGTGGTGCGGATGTGTACGATTAACGTTTCCTCGCTAATATCAATTATATGACATACTGAGTATAATTTTTCAAAGATGGTTATTTTTTTGCACTTTCTAGTCAATAAACATCCTGTAAAACCTACTAATAAATGCACAGCGCATAGTCAATATTCACTATTTAAAAGGACATACTGGTACTATTGTGATCTGTGATCTCATTAAAACCCTAAGTGACAATGCCTTCTCTTAGCCCTGATAGAAGAAGCCTTATAAGTAGGCAGAATACTGTGAGGCAGAACAAAACCAACGAAATTTGCTGACCAAAGCCTATTTATCTTCAGGCTGTTAATGTTTTGCAAGCTTACAGATAATAAAACGAAAAAACTAAATAGTTCAATAACTTTTATTTTAAAAATTAATACCTTAAAGTAATACTATAAAATATAATCATTAGATATTTAGAAAATATGTGGCGGTCAATGTTGTAAATAATATTTATATTGCAAAAGTTTTGACAATTTTCTTTTTTCTAAAATGAACTTAGTTGGTGCGAAGCTGGTAGTCTCCATTCTGAGTAATATAACGCACCCAAGGCAAAGCTTGATAGCCGCTTTTTTCTATAATTTTTAAATAGCGAACTTGGATTCCAGACGTTGTAAAATATGGAATTTCAAATTTGACTTGAATTGGTGGTTTGCCTTCTGTGTCTTCACATTCTACACTCGGTAAACCAAAGTGGGCTCTCATTAAATATTCTTTACCTAAAAATTTAAATTGTGTAGCATTTTAAAATTTTATTTCTTAGTTCTGATTTTGTGTTTATTGCTTTTTTTAGGAGCTGTAATTACAAACAAAATTTTATTATAAGTAATTTTAAACCAAAGAGTAAAATTATTTTTTATTGGAAATAATGGGTAAAAAAGAGATGACGACTTTTTATTTAATGTAATACAGTTGCTTTAAGGTATTTTACAGTCCAGGTCTTTATCAAACGAAAAGTTGGGAATACAGGCAATGTGACACTTTGCTATTCTGTAACTATAAGTAAGTTAATGTTAAGTGATTTTTCCATTCTTACCAACGAATTTGTGGATAGAAATAATGTAAACAAACCTTGTCTGGCAGTAATATATTCAGGGGGCAAGGAGGGATAGTTCTTGTAAACACACTGTACCGGCAACATTGATTAAACACACTGAATAAAATCACTCCCGAAATAATAACTTTTTCAATGTTTATGGCATTGCACCATAAATTACATTTTTATAAATCAATGATTCTTTATTGTTAAAAATTATTTTTAAAGCTGGAAAACTATTTTTGTTTATTATCTGAAGTGACAGACAGATATGACATTTACTTTAGATGCTCAATTCGATTGCTGTTGATCAAGTCAGTTTACAAAACGTATTATTAAATAATACAACCTACTAGAAAAAGATAAAATGACATCAAAGTGCCGTACAACATCTGATTTACTATTATTTTTTTTAAATGAATGCAGCAGCTTTCCAAATCAACCTTGTTGCCGGTGCTTGGAACTGTCATATTAATAAATGTTTATATTTAAATCGATGTTGCCTATATTAACACAAAAACCAATATTTTTGAATAATTTTATTACATTTTCAAGGTAATTTCCTGATTTTGGTTTTTGAGATCTCGCAATTTGTTCACATTTTTCCAAAACAAAAACAAACAGATCATTATACCAAACACCCTGCCTACAAACTGGCGTTGCATTAATTCTAGTCCTTAAGTTTGTTGATTCTTACTAATTTTCAAAAAGACAAAAACAATTTGGCAATAGTCATATATTTTAATTGACCTCATAAAAAGTATTTTTAATATAATTTAGTCCATTTAGTTTTGGTTAACACTTGGTCTCTTGCTAATTATGTTAATCAGATTTGTAACTCTTTTTACTCTTTCTAAGTCATGTTGTTTTTTCAATTAATTATTTGTTTTTAGGGTCATTTTTTATATATTTTTTCTTTTATTTAAAATACTATCAGTTTTTAACCCCTTTAATTCTATACTGAAACGCACTTTAAGCTGAATTTACATTTACAAGTACTCGGATCTGAGTTACCCTTCTCACAATCAGACTGAATCTCTAGGTGGATACGAAACGGAGCAGCCGTTTACACTTTCTAGAAGGGTGTTGATTCAAGTACTCATAAATGTAAATTTTGCTTTATTACTTGAATGTAAGCCAATTTTAAGTATTATATTTAATCTATTAATCCCAATGTCTTTTTTTAATGACAGTATGTAAATTTTGTTAACTCATATTATTTGTACAACAATTATGACAAATATTAAATCAAAAAATCAAAGATAATTTTGGATTTTCCCAATTTAATAACAAACTGATGACCGAAAATATATTGTAATTAACTCGAGCATTAATTGGCAATTAATGACCTCAAATAATAATAAATAATTCCTAATTATTACCATTGTTGGATAAAAAGAGCCATTTTGCTTTTTTTGCATAAATTTTTTAATGGAATAATTGACTGCCAAGTTCTATTAAAAAATATAAACTTTAGAGTACCATGACTGCATTTATTGATCAGGTAATTAGTAATTACCATAGATTTGTTTTGTGTTTAAGCAGTAACATTAAAAAGATAGGAACATAGACAGGCACATAGAAAGTGTGTAATGTTCATTTGTCCTAGACTGTGTTTGTTATTAGGTGTTTTTTTACATAATAAATATTATACAGAATAAAATAACTTGAAACAGTACAACCCAAACAACAATTTTTGCGTTATACTATTTGAAATTATTTTATTCTGTAATGTACTGAAAATAAAAAGCTATTATTACCTCCTGGGAATGATTTAATAGTCCAAGTGATGGCATTCTGTTCAGGTGCATACTTAACACTTCCAATAGTAGTTTTGAATTTTGGGGAATCAGCATCCTGTGGAACTGGAATGACTATTTCAACATTATTTGCCGTTGATCTCCTTTTAAACTGTGATTTTGCCTTAATCATGTATTCTACACGACTATGAGCATGCCTCTCTATCACTGATTCTATCCAAATAAGTGGTTTAACATGAGTGTTTAGACGATAAGACATAAGCTCAAATTCCCCATCAGGAGGTATAAATGATATGGTTCTATCAATTTCAAATCGAGACAGTCTTACACACTGGTGAAATTTGACATCTTCAAGTTCAACTGATTTGGACTTACCCCGACCAGTACTTTCAAAAAGAACTTTATCATTAAGACCCAATCTTAACTCAGGCATTCCTGATAAATACACTCTCATTTTTATTGCTCCAACAATCTCACTTCTTAATACATTACCATTGGCATTGGCTAGAAGATTAACTGATTCTATTACATCCAAGAAAACTTCATTCTTTCTATACTTTATGCCCTCAGATCTCCAAGATACAGCATTAGTGACAGCTACTGGAATGCGAGGTTGAATTTCCAACTTATGCCCTTCTTGTGTAATATACTCCTGTAAAATTTTGCTGTCTGTTGTTTGAGGATACCCAAAATCTATTAGTTCATCTAACAGCTCATAAATTACTACAAAATTGTCTCTAATACTTTCTTCTTCGAGCTCCTTAAAGTACTCAGTCATAACTTGGACAATTTTATGTAAAAAGACAAAAACTAGTGCTATATTAGCATTCTTTTTTGAAGTGCTTACAATATATAAATTGTTAGTCTTAATATATGCAAAAGTGCACTCATTGGTTTGCAAAATAGGAGTTAATAAACCTTCTTCTTCTTTTTCCATTAAAAGGGGCATAAATTTTTCAATAACACTTAAGTCGATATCTCCCCTATAGTTTCTTGAGATTAGGACCTTGCCCTTTATGTCCAAAATATAAATAGCAGATGAAGACATCCTGAATAAATAGATTTAACAATCTTCTTTTAAAATATACAATTATTTAATAAGTTTTATTTCTTACATTTCATATTAAAACTAAAAAGTGAAAATATTATACAAAATACACGTACACTTGCCGCTGTCAGAATGACATTTAATTTGTCATCCTACTCGTGCTTCGTTCGTTAACCGGGAACATCACAAAACAGGAAAGAAAAACATCCTAACAAATGTCACTCAATTGCAGTGCGAAATCGTTGAATTTTATTTAAAACGTTTGATTGTTATTCAGAAATATAATATACACTTTTTTACCCTTTCTTACCCACATAATCTTTTATAAGAGCGCTTACGTAAAAAAAGTGTAAAATAGTGTACACTATTTCTGAATAACAAACAGACCTAAAAACTGGTACAAAAGTAGGGTATTTTGGGAACTATACCCAAGGGTAGTAAACTTTATTACCCTTGAACTATACCCACAAAATACGAAAGGGAAAAAACTATACCCTAACTCTAACTTGACCAATCACCCTACACCAGGGTTAGCAACACTGGAGAATGGAATTATGATACCAGGGCCGCAAAATTATAGTACATTTGGAAAAATAATCGTTTAATTCAATTTTATCGCACTTTTAATGATGGTAAAGTGTTTATTATTTTTTTTTTATGAAAGTGTTAAATTGAAAGTTCAATTTAAAGTCAACAGATTTTTGAAAATATGATTACTGACTCGTGATATTTTAAATTTTCCTTGTTTTACTCCGCACACCAGCCCTCTTTTTTTTACTGCTTTCTGGGGCCATTTTTTGAACCGGGACCCCGGGTCTAAAAAAAAAGGGGCAAAATAGGGATCACATGTTTTGCGAAATTTGGCACTGTTTTAAAAGAAAAAAAGGGGAATGAAAAATTTGTTGGATCGGGCCTCAGAGGCCCCCAAAATCCAAGCAAATTTTTTGACATTTTTTCTCTATTTTTTCAAAACGGACAAACATGATTACTTTAAATAAAAGAAAGCCCTTTTTGACATTCTCTTTCCTTATATTTTTCAACAGCCTAAAAACTGCAGGCATCATAAAAGATGGTGTATTACTTACCTCCAGATCTTATTGGACAGTACATAGTTTGAAAATGTCTAAACCAGAGTTTATTAACCTAAAGGGTCTAAACCCAGGCACAGGGTAATAAACCAACATAGAGAGTGCTTGATCCCATTTAAGCTCCAATAAACGTAATTTAAAGTCAATCGTATTTTCAATCTGTTTGCCTGTTTGTTTTGTTTAATATATAAAGTCTTATTTTTTAAAAAGTTTAACATTAAGTTCTAATAGTAAGTACATATCCAAAATAGTTTTAAAAGTTGAATATTTAACGAAATTATTAAATAAATCTGCCTTCTGGGCAAATTGGGTAAACGGGTGACGTCAAACAAACTATATTGCGGACATGTAAAATGAGCACTCTTCTGCTATTCTACCCTTGCCTAGTGTCAGTCATTCGGTGCAAAATGACAAACATTTTAAATTAATTACGTAAAATTGTTTTCTCGATCTTAAAATATGGTTGTAAATATTATAATGATTCAGAAATTAATGGTACAGCAATAGTCTAGGAAAGGAGCATATTATAGTATGTCTGCATAATTATAGTAGGTTGCTATCCCTGCTCAAGGGTAATAAACCAATCAAGGAGTGCTCATTCCTAAGCCATTCAATTTAAATGTCAATTGTATTTGTGACGAATCTGTTTGCTGTTTGTTTTGTTTACAAAATAAAATCTTAATTTTTAAAAAATTACAAATTTTTTCTAATAGAAGTACATATCCAAAATAGTTTTAAAAGGAATATTTAACAAAAATTTAAAATAATGTGCCTACGTGCATATACATGGGAAAACGGGTGACGTCCAAACATAACCTATATCTGCGGACAAATAGTAAAAATCGAGCACTCCTTGTTAAGTTTACTACCCTTGATCCCTGCCCTACATAATATAAACTTCGAGCATATATCTGCTAGAAGAAGCCTTGCAACACGAATAAGTGCGAGAGAGAAAAAAGAATAGCAATATATCTGTTCTTTCTCGCTCGACTTACGTAATTGGTCGGCGTGAGTGGTATGTAACCCGCCCACCAATCAGCACCAAGACCGGGGTACATACCTCTCCCCGCCGACCAATCAGGAAAGTGAAGCGAAAGAGACACCTATTCTTTTTTTCTCTCTTGCACGCTTGTTCGCACGGCCGAGCTTCAAGGCTGCCTCTAGAAGGTACATGCTCGAAGGTTGTGATTGGAGTACGCAGTTAGATTATTTTGTAGTTTTCGATTGGATAAACAGATGATGGATGATGTGACTTCCGGTTTGGCCTTCGTTCAGTAAACATCATGTTTTGAGAACTACATAGCGACAAGGTTGCTTCTATAGGCATATGCTTGAAGGAAATTATCCACGGAATGTGCTGGCAAAATAAATATCTGGGGGGAATTCGAGCTAATTATAGAAGCAAGCAAACAGATGATTGGGAGATTGGGCAAAAGGCAACAAAAAGTTGTAATGTGGTTGTAATAATACTGTGGAATGTAGTTTGTTCTTTTCAATTTTGTGATATTTTTGTTGATTAAAATCACTAAAAAATGAGTTCTCTGTTACTATCTTTGCCTGAATTATTTCATTCGTACAAAACATGGGTCAGTAAAAATCCACAAATAGCTAGTGAATATGAAACTACTGCTAAGTGGATATCTTATTTTATAGCAGGTAAAATTATGTTTTACCCATTATGTCTGAAATAACAAATTTTAAAACTTTTTAGGTCGAATACACAATTCACATGTGGTATCTGAATTGGTATATTGCCTTTCTAATTTATTAGTCTTGTTTAATGATGGTATTATCAGAAAAAGTCTAAACTTTAAAGTGGCCAGCACTTCAGAAAAAATAAAGTTGTGGTTAAGTGTTGTAGAATATTCAGAAGTATTTTGCGAGTTATCTGTACAGAAACTATGGGGAAATACTGGCAAATGGCTAATAATTGTGGCAATTCAAGTATTTAAGTATGTTGATTAATATTGCCTTGGTTTAATCCCCAATAATGTCATTGGTGATTTTTTTTAAACAGCATTTTTCTGCTTTATGCTTTGCTCTACGCATTTTGTAGACTTAATTTAAAGATTGTCCGAAATATTTTATATGATAATGACAAAAAAATATCTGTTTTTTAAGTATTAATGTGGGTTAAACAAGGATATGACCCCTATTAGTAAGCACTTGGATTCAATTATATTGAGATACTTATCTTAAAACTAATTTTCTAGATGTGTTGCCAGGTTTTTGCTAATTTACAAACACAAGGAAAGCATCATAGAGAATCCCCCTATTCCACCATTAGAAAGGGACAAATTTGGCAAAGATGGGAACTCAAACAATAAAGATTTGACAGATGCATATGACCTAAATTCTGTTGCTTTTACTCTGAAGAGATCAGGTCGAACTGTCAGAAAAGTTGAATCGTCTCCACCTTTGGGTTTAAGAAATTGGAAACCAGTGGAGAAGTTAAAAGTTGTTTCAGTTCCAGATACAGAAAACAACCAGCTTAATGAAGGAATAATTAAAAGAAAACAATTAATAGCTGAAGTTTAGATATAAGCAAACCCATTGTTCATTTAATTTCCATGGGTTTATTTGGAACCAGAACATGGAAACCTTGGATGGTTTCACTTGCTTTGGATCTATCAAGGTAAAAAAAAATACATTGTGTTCAGTAGATGGTATAATTTTTTGTATTATTGAATTAATAATATTTAAGAAAAGATTTAAGTCATTTTGAGTAATTAAAAATATATTTTAGTTTACAGCTTTACAAGTCAACCAGTACAAAGCAGTACAATGCCCTTTCTAAAACGCAGAAACTACAACTGTCAAAGAGGACTGTACTTTTATTGTTATATCTTATTCGTTCACCGTTCTATGAAAAACACAGTAAGAACAAAATTAATGCCTTGTTGATAGCCTTAAGTAATAATGTTCCCCTTGTTAAAATAATTTGTCATCCACTAATGCAGTATCTGCCTTTTTGGCAGAGTAACTATTTTTATATGTGGTCAACATAATTTTAAAAATACTACATGGGTTATTTTAGGTTGGGACTAGGTACAATTTTTTTTTTGTTGGTATAAAAAAGAATATATATTGACATAAAAAACAAGTCATGTTATTAATATTCAAGAAAATGTGTAAAAGAAAATGCCTGGAGGTAAAAAAGAAATATTTTTTTAAAAATCTGTAAATGCAATCCTGCACTCGCAGCAAGTGTAATTTGGAAACCAAACACAAACAATTAAAATTAAAATAAATTATTTTTTTTATTCTTTTAAGAATACTCTATGACTTTCACCTTTCCTAAATCCAACAAAAATTTGAATGAAAATAAAGCTAGTAGGAGAGGACAGTATATTATTTGAATACATATTATTAAACTTAAATATTATATTTATACATTTAATAAGAAGAGTTTGTTTTCCAGTGCATTCCAATAAGTAGGGTTTTACAGTGGTATTCAACAAGATATTTGCATTCAGTAGCCATAAGCTAAAAAAAAATATATAAAATGTTCTGTATGGTTGTATCACATTCATTTAGTAAAAATTATTTTTTGGGTTTTTCCCAGATATAACTACTTTGGCCCAGGTCCCAGGGTATAGACTGATACAAGCACAATCAGTTGACCCTAGTAAACTTGTAGATCAACCTAAAAAATACATTTACAAATTTTTACATTTGAATTTAATTGGTACTTTTTTTGTGTTATATACAGCCAAAATATTGGTATTTCAAATTTATATTTATTTGATATGAATAAAAAAATATCATCCTCACATAAAATATATTTAAATTTTATTTTTTATTGAGTAGGTAGTAGGAACTATTGGGTGAATGGGTGTTGAATGTAAGAAAACGGGTCTCGATGATTTCTGTTGTAACAGGTTTAACATTATCAGTAAGAAAAGCGGATTTCTAGCACAGCGGTTTGTGGTTTTAAGTGATTTCTCGTCTTTATTGGAACTCGGTCCTATGGGTAGCAATCAGTCATTTAAAACCTATCATATTTTTTCAATGTCATATCTTAGATCACCACCATGTGCAAAGTTTTGCTTAGTGCAAAATTAATGTGGAGTTAACCAAAAGATATTAGTTTTCATCTTTTTATTTATTTGTGATAAAGGCGTAAAATTAAGAATTAATATAAAGAAATAATAAAAAGTGACATTGTTTTATAAGGGTTTGTAAGTAGAAAACTTAATGCCTCCATAGACACAAAATAATTGAATTGAAAATGGTTTGGTAATTGTTTGATATTTTTTGTTTATACTTCTGATATATTTATACCAGTGACTAAGAAACACAAAATATCTTTTTATTAATTTGTGATAAAATAAAGGTGTAAAATAAGATTTAATATAAAAGAAATAACAAAAAGTGACGTCGTTTTATTTATTTTTTCATTTTAGTATCAAATCAGGAATTTTAACTAAACGCTGAAACGGTCAGAATTTTTTAGTTAAGCTAGCTAAACATGTACGTTTACATTTTCATTTTAGTCAATCTAATTTTTTAAATTGGCATAATCCCTGCACAAAACAGCTGGCTGTGGGCCTCTGCAACGTTTCTTCTTCTTCCCTGGGAGCCTTTTTGATTCACTAATGGAGGCAGTGCAGCCTCTTGGGCTTTTTGTGCCTAATCTCCCATTATCTTTTATACCATTTCTCACATTAGTCTTGTTCCTTCTACGAGTCTCTATAGCCCTGAGACCGGTTGGTTGATATATTCCTGTGGGCTCATTTTCGATTGCCCAAATAATGCCTGTCTTTTGTGATTCAACGCTTCACAGCACAGTATATGATAGGCTGTTTCTTCTCCCTCGTCGCACATTCTGTAACTTGGGTCCCCATTGTATGAGCCTATTTTGTGTAGGTGTCCTCTTAGGTTATCGTGCCCTGTTAGCAACCCTACTGTTATGCGAAGTCATTTCCTACTTTGTCTGAGAAGTTTTTCCTACGTTTTTTTGGATGGGCCTCTTATGAAGCTTTTTCCATGTCTTATTCTACTGAGGTTTTTCCAGTATTCCTTGTGTTTGTTTCAGATCCATCCCATGGTTTGCCCTCATGCTGTGGTTTTAGTCGCTCCAAGGGCTGGTCCAAAATATGGTGTGAATGATCCAGGTCTCGCTAGCTCCTCCGCTTTTTCGTTGCGTTCTATTCCCGAATGTCCTGGTACCAAAGGAGAGTTACCCTGTTGTATTCTTCAATGGACTTCCAGTTCTTTTTGGCATTCCCATGTCTGCCTGGACGTTACCTTGGGGTTTGCTAGTGCCCCCAGTGACGCTGGCTGCCTGTTATGCAGATCGGCTTGTTCTTATAAGCCCTCCTGTTATTTTCTTTTGCACAGTGCAGTAAAGCAGATATTTGCTTAAAATACAGAACTGTGTGTTCCTAGTGGAATGGAGAATTGTGAATTCCTCATTTCACTGTACACGCCTCTGCGGCGTTTACAACTACTTAGTATAGACCCAGTGGCGTAGTCAACCTTTCAGGGCGGGGGCAACGTTTAAAGGGGCGCTCTATTTCTTAAAACATTTTTATTAAAAAAAAACACACAACAATAAACAAACAAATATATATTTGAAACTTTAGGCCAGAAAGGAAAAATAATGACAATATAAAAAAATGTTCTTACCCAGCAGTTTTTTTTTAAATCTTGGAATTTTTGGCTGTGTTGCGCTAACATCATTTTTTTTTCACGATATTCCTTCCTGAACTCGGCACCTGACTTTTTTTTCTTTTTATCCATTTTTACTCTAAACAAGTTTACCCTTGCATAGACACAATAAACGACTAAATAACACCACAAAGAGGAGAATATGAGTACCAGAAATAAATAACATACGTTTGAAATCTGCCGATTTGCAATATTAAAAAATAAAGTAAACAATTCTGGAATATATCCAATACCGACACACAAAAAAGAAATACCGCCACAAACGGACGCCGCGCTCAGCGGCTTTTTCCTGGTGTAGTGCTTTGAAGAGAATAACTGCTCGCTGACACTGTGGAACAGAAAATTATTAACAAAAAAGTGTGGACAATTATTATTTTAAAATATGACTTCTAAAATTACACCAGCAAGTAAAAAATGTTTAAAGCACAGCATAGTATGTTGTAAATAATACCTGTTTTATACACGGTAGGTTTGTTTGGGCGCAGGGGCGCTGGTCTAGAGGGGCGGAGGGGGCAGTCGCCGCCCTGGCCCCCACCTGGCTACGCCACTGTATAGACCTTTCAATACAAAAGAATAGGAAAAAAGGGGGCAAATGAAGTAAGGGTAGGCACCAGGTGGTTTTTAGCCAAAGGGAATAAAGTTTCAGTAGATCTCCAGCTTTACCCAGGTAGGTAACATTTACCAGATCAGATCAGATCAGATTGTTAAATAGTTTTAGAATGATTTAAAATTTTACAAAATTTTTAACGATATCAATAGCTCCAAAGTTCAAACACTAAATTGTTTAGATAATCCATATCTGTTCGAGCCATACAAGATTATATAAAAAAAACAAAATATTTTTAGAATGTTTATTTAAAAAAAAAGTAATATGTTTATAAAGGTTTTTCCTGAAGTAATTTGGTTTGGATAGGTATCCTTCTATACACAATTAAAAATATATATCGGTTTTTACTAATCCCAAAACTTAAAACAAAAACCTTCAGATAAAGATTTTTTTAAACAGACTATACATAGAATCATTTTCACATAAAAAATACTAATAGATTTTGTATCACTTTACAGCAGATTGAAAATAGTTTACACTGCAAAGATATCCTAACTAATCTATGCTTATTTATGAAAAGATATGCTAAGTGTGGGATATCTTTAATTGCAAACTTTTAAGAGCTTTTTAAGATTAATTCTAACATAAAACAGCATTATGGTTTTAAATGTTTCATGTAAACTTTATAAATATTTACTAAGTCTCCTAAATGGTCATATCACATTAAATTTATAATATAATATACAATATAAAAACTTAAATGAGGTAACTAAAATATTTTTGCTAATATCTACTTTAGACATCCTCATATGTATTATCTTACATTAACCAAATTATGTATATGTCGTAGTCTTATAGTGATATCGCTTTTCATGAAGATCCAAGTCACTTCATGAAGCTGTGTCGTATATGGGTATAAAATAATCAAGCTACACAACCTGCCAAGATTTATTATGAAGAGTTGCTGCCCTTATTTTAAAGTTGTCCTTTGTACTTTAATTTTTTTAAATTTATGAATACACAACTAATCTGCTTTTTTCGGTCAATCCTTACATTTAGTCAGATTATGTCAGGATACTTGTGTAGCTATATTATTTAACACCATAGGCCGACGCTTCATAAAGTGACCAGGATCTTTATGAAGAGACGGATTTCATCAAAAGACTACAACATAAACATGTCGGCGTCAAATGTTAAAGTTTGTTATTCCTCGAAATGCCTAGTCATTCCTCGATTTCTCGACAAACTTGGTAACAATTAATGTCGCATTATTTAACAATTTCGGTTATTCCCGTAACACTGTTTAGTTTACTCACAAAATACGGGTAGTTTACAACTTGGGTTATCTGTTTGCCCGATCTAGAATTTTTTCGTATGGTTTTTAATAAATAAGGCAATCAAGCCTAATTTATTAAAGGCATATTTTGTTAGAATCTTGGTGACTTCTAGGCAAATAGAGCAAGACCAGCCATGAAATGCTACAGAGTTAAAGGGGGAAAGAAACATTCCTATATTTTTATAAACTTAAAGTGCTCGATTTTTATTATTTGTAGCAGATAGGTTATGTTTGCCCATTTTGCCTTGAAGGTAGATTTTTTTATTAACTTTGTTAAATATTCAACTTTTAAAAACCATTTTAGGACATGCACTTACTATTTGAACTGTAATGTATAATATTTTAAAAATTAAGACTATACTACTTGTAAACAAAACAACCAGGCAAACGGATTACGTCAAAATACCGAATTGACATTTAAATTGGCGTATATGGGCTTAAATGGGATCGAGCACTCCTTGATCACCCTTTGGGGTACACCAGTAGTGATATCTTTCATGCTTACTCGATTTTTTTTAGATTTAACCATCGAAAGCGCCAATATGATGTATTTATAAGATTTTTTTCAATTCAAAATATTATAAAAACCTGCTAACCCAAAACCCAAAAAGTGTAATTTTTTTGTTTGCCATTTTAGTTCTGTTTTTAATATTTTTTTTTAATGCACTATTTATACTCACTTTATTATTCTTTTGTTTTGTTAATACAATACGGCAAAACGGGGAATCATTAAAATTTCAAGAATAACAGATTTCGCCAAATTTTACCCAATATAATATTTTCATATAACATAATTTAAAATTATATTTTTAGTTTAAAGAAAAAATTTTAAAATGATACATGAAGCGGTAAAATGGAACTAAGTTCAATCATAATATTGTTCGAATGATTAAAAGATGTTTTTTTTGTTTTTGTGCAATTATCTAGAACTAGTTTTAAAAAAAAAGGAATACTATATTTATGTTGTAAAATTGCAAAATCTGTAATATTAAAAAAAAAAAAGCAACTCATATTGGACTTTATAGGTTTATTTACAGTAGTTTGGGTATTTTATAATAATTTGAGATATTGCTGACCCCTAAACAGTTTTCACATCAAAAGCAAACAAAATAGTTTTAAAAAATCTTAATTAGTATACAAATTAATTTTTTTCACTGATATTACAGTTCAACTTTGTTGATTAATTTTGTTATGATTGGGCAAAATTAGGAAAAATGTATTTAAAAATATATTTCAAAAATTAAAAATACCTTTTAATCTCATAAAATACACCAGTGTGATGATAAATATAACATGGATAAACATGCAGGTAGTAGATGGGTTTTATCACATATGTTTTAACTTATAATAGAATATATATTTAACTGTTTTTTTACAAAATATAAATTTTAGATAAAAAGATAAATACATTTTATTTCTTTTTGTGTGATTATCAAAAGAGTTAGTTTCTATAACCCAGGGCAAATATGCACAAAAATAATTTTTTAAAAATGTGTATTTTATATTGTCATGATGGGGTTCAATAATGCAAGAAAGGAAATATTTATTTGCTATAATTACTTGAAAGTCAAGTTATGGATTTTGGGGAAAAAAAATTAGAGGCTGATAAAATTACACAAAAGATATTGGTTGTTTGGTATCGCCTAACCAACCATAATTTTTGCAATATTTTTTTTGTCCACTTTCCCGGGTTTTTTTATCCTTCGTTGTAGTAATATTGGCATTTTCTTTTCTGATTTGAAACCAAACACAAAAGAATTTAGTAATCAGATAACAAAAATGGTAGCCTTACCATTTCTAATTTCCATTCAAAACCCAAAACATATTTTCCAAAAAATCGATTTCCCTTCTCATCACAAAACGATGGAATCGTACATTTGCTCTGAAAACCACTAGCTCCACTGTTTACAGTTATTCCATCTGACTCGGGTCTGTGTCATTTGAATTATCTGAATAAGCAGTAGTGTCCTCTGGTTCTTCGATACAACCCGTCCATTCCTCTTCCGGATCGGAAAGATGTTTTTGTCATTATCCAATATGTCTTCGGAGACTAGACATTTTTTGAAAACAGATGATTAGTTACTGTGAAAGCCTTAGCATAACGTTCATTTTAACATTGGCTGGCCTAAGGCCCAGCTTTTCAATTATAACTCAAACTCAAATGCACCTATTGACAGGGAGCTGAGTATATGGTGGGGAGCAAGCGCTCGCTGTGGTAAAATGTTCGTTAAACCTGTTTAAATTTTATGTAAACAATCAGAAAGAAATATTAAAATGGCACATAAATCAGTGTTAAATGTGTTAGGTAGAAATCGTAACTGAAAATTTTATACATTTCAACTGCAGTTGGAAATTAGAAAGGAAAAAATGAGAAATGCCCGAAGAAAAAAGGGCGTTTAATCTAAATTCTTCCGCTTAACCGAACGACTTTCTGGTTTCGGGCTTAGCCAAAAATTTTACGTAACAAGAAGAAAAACTTGTTGTTTCTTGCCGTGAAACCGTTTGGCCTTCCTTTTCCCTTTGAATTTTTTAATGATTTGCGAGTTTTAAATAAAAAGGTTTTTAATAGACTAAGAAATCAAGGCGAGTCTGGGAGAAACTGACTTTAGTGTCTTTTTGTAGTCTTCTGATTGTGAAGAGAAAAATGTAAAGCCTTCAACTAAAGGAAACACACAGTATATAGTAAGTTTAGGGGATATTGGAAAAACCCTAGACTTGTGTTTTGGTGATTTTAATTTTCGGGCCAATTGCCGATTTTTTGTCGGGGTTGTTGAAAAATTAACGCCCCACTGACATAACCTCAAAATTGCAACATTCTGGGGACCCGACATTCTTTTAAAGTTATCCAACAGTTATTTACAGTGCTCACCAGGTTTTACATACTTTTTGAAAATTAAATAATTAAATTTAAAATTCTTACATCTTCCCCACGGCTTTTTTTTAAGCATGTTTGCTTGCAGCCCTCAGATGTCGTTTTCATAGCGACCATCCAATAAATAACTTTTTGGTCCATTCTATTAACGTAAGTTAAATCTCTGACGGGGACCTACGTTTAATGTGGAATCCGAACCCACGCAACAGCACGCTGATATTCTTATTAAAACGGACCGACTTTTCGTACTTATTCAGCGGATCACTGGTGTGGTATACGGGTAAATTTTATTTTAAAAAATTTTTTTTTATAGAATACCAGGTGAATTAAAAATTTTTGTTAAAAAACCGCGAATATAAAAGAAATTAACTTATTTCTTTTAACTAGTTTTTTTTTGTTTTTATCGAATAGTTTTACCGTGTGTTTTTGTGGTGGTCCAGAATCACTTTTAAAGGCCCATCTTTTAATTTTTCCCTTTAAACTAAAATTGCATCTTTAAACCTCCCGTACATTTGATATTTTCCCCTTACCCTCTTAAGGGTTCATGTTGCCCTATGTGGATATTTTGTCCAACCATCGCAAACTAAATTTTTTTTCGCATCTTTTTTTGTGCGGCGTTTGAAGCACTGGCGATTCACTCTCTGTTACATGAATATTTCGTACTTTGACCTAAAAAAATTGGTTTTAAAGAAATGTAAGTTTTAAAGAAACATAGCTATAAAAAGGTGGCTTAGGTATTCTAATTCTAAATTGTTAATTGGGGTAAACAAATCTGAGACTTTAAAGATAACGTATGGGTTTTATATTAAAGATTTTTTTTTTATTTAAAAATGTAAAAATAAAAAAAATCTAAAAAAAATTAAAATATTAAACGCCAAAAAAAAAAGCAGAACATTTTCGGGGTTAGAATTTCGGGACAACAGGGTGACCATCAGGTACAACTGAATCTTCAGCACAGAACTAAAAAGCGACTGGGGGTGGCCAAAAATAGTCAAGAAAAGAAAAACAACCATGACAACTTTTGGGAACCCGATAATCGCCAGGTCCAGACAATATCTATCCTCCCCTCTCCCAAAGGTCTTGATTTGTTGTCGCCTCACTTTGCAGTTTTTTGGAACATGAAAACATAACCCTCAGAAAAGTTGCACCCCTTTTTATCCAAACGGGGAAAAGGAAAGTTACACTGGGGCCCGGCATGAACTATCTTCTTATATTATTCCTGCTAAAGGGTGGGAAAACTCGTTAAAGACACATAAAAGAATCGCACTGAAGCAAGAAACAGGGTACTGTCCCCCATCTATAACGAGGGTGGAAACTTTAACACCCAAGGTTGATTGGGAGCTTTATTGACATCCAGGAGGCGTCTAAAAACCCTTCCGGCCAAGGGTTAGACATGAAATAAATTTCCCGTGTTTTTGTTTCGGGCAAATTTTTTTGGTTTTTTTGTTTTTTTTTCCGATTTTTGGGGTCTTGAACTAAATTTTTTTTTTACCTTATTATTTTCAACCAAATAATGAACCATTATGCACATGGTGTGATGTAACTTTTAAAAATATGATCAAATGTGTCATCGTCCATTGTGTCGTCTTGTTTATGGGTAGTGTCCCGGGGGTTTGGAAGATCGCCTCCCCAAAAACCTACGATTGGACTTTGTCGGGAAAAAATCACTATAAATAAAAAAAAAACAAAAACAGGTCCATTTCATTTTTATAAAACAAAATTAATTTTATACGCCTTTGTTTTAGAAAACATATTTTTATCACATAAACCAAAATTTTTTAAAAAGGAGAAATTTTAATATTTGGTTTTCAAGTGCAATAGTTTAAAACTGTTTTTTGTAAATTTCCCCTTGATTTTGGGTAACTCATCGGTTTGATAATTTGTATTTTTTTGAAAAAAAGGGGGGGTGGTACTAACCTATCGTCCAAATTTGGGGTAAAATTTAAGATTCATTTGATTTTCAACCCCGGGATCATGTTCTAGATCATGATAAAAAAAAAAAAACCCAAATAAAATTTAGTCGATGAATTACCTAACAAAAAGGATTTTCAAAATTTTAGGAATGTTTTTTTAAAAAAGGGCAAAAAAAAAATTTATTATTTATTTACTTTATTTAAAATTTTAAGGTGGGATAAAAGCAAGAAAATTTTTTTTAAATTTGTTTTAAAACCTGAGTAAACCGAATTGCAAAAACCCGTTAATTTTTTAAAACTTAATCAAATTATTAAACTTAGATATGATGCCTTAAATTTTACTTTTGATTTAAAAAAAAACAAAGGTAATAGGTCAACAACCCCTTTTGGTATATTGGGTTTTGGGAACCAAAAACCCCCATAGTGTTTTAATGGTTGTTATTGAAAGAAAAGTTATAAATAAACTGTATTTGTTTTGTGTATTTTTAAGAGCCCATACTATAATCATTTATTAACAGAACTGCAAAAGAATGACTTTTTTATACATTAATAGATTTATCCCATCTTTAAAAAACTATTTTATTGACTCCCAATCATTTTCTAAATGCCCTGATAAAAAGGGCTTTTTTTATTTTTTAATCTTATTTTCCCTATTCGGAATGCTAGATGCTGTTATCTTAGCACTAATTTGTTGCTTTTCTTGTTCCCCCAAATAAAATTGTTTATCCCATTTTCTTTGTGACGTCCCAAAGTGTATTCCAGGGGGCGTAATCGCCAAAAAAATTTTTAAAAAAACAATTTAATTAAAATTTCAAAAAAAAATCAAAGGGGTGAAGCAACCAATATAACACTTGTATCTTTGAAACAGTTAGGTTAGCTTTGAATTGAAAAATAAAGAAAGGGTTTTTTTACCTTTTATGCCCAAATTGTCAAAAAGAATTAGATGAAAAAGATTTATTCTACAAATGATGGATACTTTTTTTTCATTAAATGGTTTTCAAAAAGCTTTTGGGCCAAATTCATAACCCTTTTAAAATCGTTTTTTTTTAAAAAAAAAAAGCGTTTTCAAAAAATCTTTTGTGGGTTTATATTTTTAATCACTGGTAATTAATAAATTTTTTTTTCTTTCTTTTTTTTATTTTTTAAAAACATGAGAATTTTATGGGATCTTTTTATTTTTATTCTTTGAGACCCCTTTTTTAAGATAGGTGGGCTTTTTCGATTTGTTTCATAAAATTTAAACCCCCAAAAAAAATTGCCCCGTTTACGGATTTCATCCCCTGGTTAAGAAATTAAGGGAAGCGGGGCCGGGGGTTTTAACTCATGATTTTCGCCCGGGAACACCGGGGCTGGGGTGGTTCGAACCACGTTAAATTGTAGGTTCCGAAACATTATACAATCATTTTCCGAAAAAAACTTTTTAATTTAAAAGAGTCCGTTAGAATTTTTTTCCAAAATCTTAATTTTTTTTCCCCCGATGAGGTTTTTAAAAAATTAGTTTGCTTTGATTCTTTTCAGAGTTGTATTGACAGACATGCGAAAATTACAAAAATAATTACAAATTTTTTTCTAAAGAAAAATGGGTTTTTTTTAAAGGTTTTTTTTTTAAAAAAAAAAGGGGAAAGTATGAGATTCGTTTTTAATTTTATCCCCATTTTTAAAAAATGGGGTTTTTTAAAATTTTGGTACCAAAAACCACTCTTAAAGGTCTGTCATACTGGGGGAATTTTTTTCAGAAGTTTTGTTTTTTTATTTTATTTCAAAATGTTTTTAAAAAAAATGGAAAAAAAAATAAAAAAGGTGATCAAAAATTTTAATTTTTTTAAAAATTGAATTGCAAAAATTTTAATTTTTTTAAAATTTGAATTTACCAAAAAATTAATTTTTGAAAATAAAAACATTATTATTTTTATTAAAAAATTTTGGGATCGAATATTATTCTACAAAAATGGAAATATTTTCCTTATGTTCCCAAAAGCCAGAAAATAATCTACAAATAAAACTTTTTTTTTTTTTGTGGGAAATAAATTCCAAAAACAACAATATTTGATTTTTTTTTGAATTTTTTTTTACTAAAAATTTTTTTTCCCCAAAAAATTAAAAAATTATTCAATTCTAATTTTTTTAAAAAAAAAAAATATTTTAAAAAAAATTTTTTTTTTGCAAACGGGGAATTTAAAAAAAAATTTGAAGCTCAAAAACTCCTGTTTGAAAATTTTGGGATAGGAGGGGGCGCTGATTATGAATCGTTTTTTCGGAAATGTGTTCGATATATCAAAGAAAAAAACAACCCTTTTTTTTATAATTCCTTTCTTTAAATTCTGGTTTTACACAAATTAAATAAAAAAAAACCCCTTTTTTAAAAATTTTTTTTAATGTTTTTTTTCCCCCGCATTTTTTCAATAAAAAAACCTCCACTTTCCACATCAATCCCCGCCCATAATACACTAGAGATTTTATCAAAAATTGGTTGTGCCTTGAACGGGAAAAAAAAAAAAAGGGGGTAAAAAAATAGAAATACAATTTTTAAAAGGTGGTGTGTCCCACTTTAGAAAAAACAAGAATTGTAAAAAAAGAAGGGAATATAGGGTTAGAAATATAGGTTAATAATTTTCAACTTTTTTATGAAAGAATAATTTCCCTTTTTTTGATTCGTAATCAGCGCCCCAAAAAAAACCCCAACCAAATTTTTTTAAAAACGGGGAGGAGGCAATCTAAAAAAAACCAAATTTTTATTTTTTCCAGACCAAATTTTTCCGTCCACATATTTCCCTTTTTCCGCGAAATTTAAATACCACAAATTTTTCTTTACATCAAAACGGTGAAATACATGTATTAGCCTCTACAAAACGCCAAATTAGTAAAAAAAAAAGCAGTCACTTGTGCACCCTAACAGACGATCCCCTAACGCATGCAGTGCTAATATGTGGTAAAGTTATGCTTGACAAGGTTTGTATTCGTACAGGTATCTCTCAAATTGATTTTCCCCAATTTGTAATCTGAATTGGGGGAATTGGGAAAAAAATCTACGGGAAATTTACTACAGGTGCAAAAGGTTTAGCCTAAAAATTATCACTTGTACAGATAAGATCCCAAATCCAATGATGTTTCGTACCCCTATTAAAAAATCAGTTTAATGCTTCTCTCCTTAAGATCCTTTGCCAAAAATATATTGTATGACTCTTCTAATATATGGTTTCCTATGAAAAATGGCTATTGGTCATAAATTTTTTGAATAAGTGCAATACATTATTGGCTTTTGGAACTTATAGCTCCTAAAATACATGCACAAAAATCCAGCCCGTATAAAAAAAGATGTTGATGATGGCAGCTCAAAGACGAAACGTCAGTGTATAAATCTAATAACTCTATCTTGT
This sequence comes from Listronotus oregonensis, assembly GCA_019359885.1. Lineage (NCBI taxonomy): Eukaryota > Metazoa > Arthropoda > Insecta > Coleoptera > Curculionidae > Listronotus > Listronotus oregonensis. The sequence goes on along the minus strand of JAHBCN010007402.1, from coordinate 6,202 downwards.
AGAACAGAAAAAGTAGCAATGGAAATGTAAAAAGTTATTTTGTTACATCCATTCAAATAAAAGTTATAAAAAAATAAAACTAAATCGCGAATAATCGGTTTTTTCCAAAAGTAAGTATTCGAAAATTTTAAAGTTCTAAGGTGGCATTTTGATTAGCATCATATTGTACAACGTTGCTTTCTCATTTAAACCTGACCTCGTATCTCTTTAAGCTTTTTCCCAGATCCTAATGATAAGACTCGAATTTGGTACACCCTGTACAGATTTAGCCATCATTAAATGGCTAATTTTTCCTTTGGGGGTTATTGGATATTCAACTCTGTTGTTCCAGCTTGACTTTATATCGTCTTTTTATTGTGCTTCAAGAATAAAGCAAACCCCTGCTTTATTCAGTCTAAAATATTTTCTAAATTTCATTTCCATCCTGTTGCAGATGTTTATTTATTTAATGTAGTATAACAACCCTCATCGTCTTTGCTGAAATATTGATTTATAGGGGCATTGCCATGTTTCAGGTTGGCTAATTGTAATAGTATTTCCGTCATCCTCTTTTTCTTCCAATAATAAATATATTGCTAGATCATCCATCACGACTCTTAACAGCCATTCCCTTTACAATAATACTTGCTATCGCGAGTTTTAGCCGCGGTCCTAAGAAAACCACCTGATTAAACGGCGGCCGTATGTTAGTCGCATTGCGTTAGTCGCATGCGACGGCCGCGTGGAAGGAACCACACCTTAGAAAGGCTAAGGAGGGGTTGTAGAGCATGTCTGAAAATAACGGGGTCATATAGAACATTTAAATTAGTAATATTATAATCTTTTGTTATAAGTGTTCTTATTACCACCATTTTTTACCTCGTATTTTATTAAATTACTTCCGTTTATTGTAATTTGTTGCTTGGTTTAGAAATAGATATATCATACCATTTTAGCATATAATATAATTTGAAGCCGTTCTTCTGATGAAACCTCCTTATAAAAACTACTCCAAAAAGTAATAAACGTATTTTTAAAATTCTTGACCTTTGACAAATAAGCACCTGTGACCTGTGGCAGCCAGGTTTTTTTCAGGTGAAACTATCCTTATAGTATCATGCGGTTTTTAGACAATTGCAGCATGAACCAGGAAATAAACCCAGCAACCCCTATATCACCGAATTCGTGAAAATCTGTAGCTATTGATATAAAATATACGGGGTATTCCATTTTATGTTTCATCGTTTTTCTGATTTTGATTACGGAAAAATACAACAGAAATGGCAGCTATATCTGCTTTTTTAAAAAAAGTGCCACAAAGTGGAAGCAAAATAAAAGCCCTGTTTTACTTTGAAATGAATAACCCCGTACCACAATGCCAAAAAAAAGTGGGAAAGCAAAATGTTTAATCTCCCGGTCTATTAGCTTGTTTTAAAGTTATCAATGGGATGTAATTTTGTGACGGACGGACGTGTTAAAAGAAATATTTTTAAATGACCGCATGACCGTATCAACCACCGAGCAAAAGCGATCATTTATACGCGGTTGAGAGATAGGCACCAAATAGGAAACATTGCAGATAAATTGTGAATTAGCAAAATGCTTGGCTAATGTTTGGCTAAGCACAAATTGCAGAATATGTAAGTATTGTTAAAGCAGGTTCTGCCGCCCTAAAATTTGAAAACAAATGGCTAGATATAGAATTAATTAATTTTCTAAGAGATCATCCCTTTAAAACAGCAATAAAAGCCAAAAAAATACTAATTCGCTAATACAGCTTGTAGTAGAATTCATAGATCGGATATGAAAATCCTGCTGTGGTACTAATACACATTTTTGACCGAAGCAAACAAACAGAAAAAAGTAAATTTGCTCATGAAAACATAAATAAACGTAACAAGTGGGAAAACGTCATATTTCCGGGATGAAAAACCTTAATCTTGCAATAATCGGAAAATTCGCGTTTACAGGCCTTCTGGTACAAGATATGATGAGAAATACACACAAGATCAATTAAAGTGGACGCTTTTCAAAAAACGTTTGGGGCTAGATTAGTGCAAGGGGCCCAGGATTTTGCCAAACAGGCCAGGAAGGCTCAATGCATCATTATAACGCAATATACTAAACCAAGTTAGCTCAGCCTGTGCAGTATATATGTGGCCAAGATTTTATATTTTCAACACAATAATGATTCATAAGGTCCGTATGGTTAAAATAAAATTAAAATTATTTAGAAGAAAACCATATTCGTGTTCTACCGTGGCCTTCGAAAAGTCCTGATATCAATCCAGATAAAAACGTTTGTGGTGAAATGGTAAAAACTTTATGTATAAACACAATTTCCACCCTAGAGTTCAGGATGCTTTGCGCCTACGGATAATGGAAGCATGGGATCAAATAACGCAAGAGTATACGAGAATCTTGGTGTTAAGTATGTCGTGATGTTTGCGAGCCTAAGTCGAGAATAACGGTGCACCTACCAAAATACTGAAAAATCTTACTTTTATTTTTATTGCATTTCAACACAATAAACATACATAGATCATTTCTCATCGTATTTTTAATAAAAGTGGTAATGAGCAATTACTTTGTTGTTTAACCTTTTGATTTTCATGACAACAAAGATAACTCTATCTTCAATAGATTTTGCCTACTCTTTTTATAGCGTGGTAGCTACTGCCAACAAGAGAAAGATTTTGTTGTCCCAGTTTTTTTTTCGGCTTGATGGCGTCACCTTTTCAATTGTATGAGCAAAAGATGTACGAGTGTCAATATGCTGTGAATGCAGGCGTTTCAAATTCATTTTTTTTAAACATAATAAGAATACATTTACATAGTTTTAAACATCTTGCATACTTGTAACAGTATCTAAAACTATTTAGCTAAGTTCCTAGATATTGCAGTTTTTTATGTACTCATTAAAGATAACTAAAGTCCTTTTTTTTTTAGATCTTTATTTTTTTAGTTTTTCTATAACAAATTAATATTTAAAACATAAATATAGAAAACTCAAATAAACACTACAAAAAAAAAAAAAAAAAAAAAGCATCTGGAGGAGCCAACCAAATGAACATGAGAGTACAACAGAGAGAGTACAAGAGATGTGTATTCTCTATCTAGCCACATAAACCTATAATAGCATCAATAATAATTCTTATACAATTTGGAAGCTAGCTGTACAGTTTTGGTGCCATAATTATATGCAAATAATCGCCGATGTATTTTCCATTTGTCAAATGGATATTTATATTTTGTCTTGAGATGTATGTGTGTTATAACATTTGTAACCCTTTAGTCTTGTGAATAAATATTTATTTTAACATATTATTAAATAATGGTCCTCGGCATTTGGAAACCTTTAAAAAACATTTATTTTTTACTATACTTTAAAAAGGGGAATACATCAAAATCTTAAAAAATTATTAAAGGGGCCCGGGAAGGTAAAAATTTTTTTCCAAAATTTTTTATGAATTTTAAAATAATATTATAAAGTTCGTCCCTTAGAAATGATGACGATTCCTTCGTCCAAGCTTTGTCGGGTTGAGTCATTTTTTTGTTCCCCAAAAGTATAGTTTTTAAAATTGGGTTGGGTTTAAAAATCTTTTTAAAAAAGTTAAAGACATAAACAGTGCCTAATTTATTTATTTTTTGTCAGTGTATTTTTAAAAGACGTTTCAACGTTTTTATTCCCGGGTTTTGATCCCCCGAAATCCCGAGTTTAAACCCCCAAGGGTTTTTTGTGGTCGCAAATTTCGATAAGGGGGTGGGTTTAAACCTCTAAAAGTCGGGTTCAAAAAAATTTGAAGATTAGGAAAAAAAAAAAAACATCGAAAAACCCCGGAAAATTTTCAGGCATATGTTTTCAAGGTCCCCTAAACCCGAATCCGGCTTTTATTTCACCCCAAACAAGAGTTCAAAAATTAGCCCCCCATAAGGCCCGGTTAAAAGGTCTTTTAAAAGGTAAAATAGAAAAAACCCGGGAAAAATCGGGAAAAATATTTGTATTAAAAAGGCCCAAATTTTAAAAATAATCCCGGATTGATTCAGCGCCCTCAAAACTATTCCATGGGGTTTTTTAAGCGGGGAATCTCATGCGTCCTTTTTCCCCGACCTCCGACGTACTTTTTTTTTTTAAATTTTTTTTGTCGGAAAACTTATGTCTCATTGATCCGAATTTCGGTTTGATACCCAGTAAAAAAAAAGAAAATAAGAGCATTTTAAAGGGCAACCCGTGAAACTCCCCAAAGAAAAAAAAAGGGGAAAAAATAACCTAATGGAACTAAAATAATTTTATTGGAAGAAAAGTGGGTTTTTGAGTTAGGAAATTAAAGGGTTAAAGGGTTTAAATTTTTTTTAAAATTTTAAATTATAGCAAATTTATTTTTAAAATTAATTTTAAATTGAAATTACCCCCCAAAGTTAATAAAATAAAGGGTTTGAAAAGCAGAAAGAAACGTCCGACATTTTAAAAAATTTAAAAATTTAAATTTAACCCCATAAAAGTCGGATAAAATGTTAAAATTTGGGTGAAAAAAGGCGCCAAAATTTGACCCATAAAACTATTACTAGAAGATACAACCCTTTGGGGATTTAAATTTTGTGACGTTGCGTGACGTCCCTCGATGACAACAATTCTGTTTGGTTGGGGAAAACAATGTTTTAAAACCTTTTTTAAAGTTTTTTTTTTTTGGCATTACCCATGACGTTTAAAAAAAAAAATAAATCATGCGCTTAATCCCTCTAACATCCCCCAAAAAGAAATCGAATCCCTTTAAAAACTCGCCGTTTCTGGGGGAAAAATTTTATCGATGACGTCAGGCGTGCGAGAGATAAGGGTTATCTCTTGGGGTGGGTTTATCTTTCAGTTAGTATCATGGTCCTGACCAATCAATAAAATACTTTCGGATGATCGGATCGTCGAAAATCGGACGCATGGGCTCCGGCTTAACAGTTTTTTCCGTTAAATTTTTTTTAAATTGCCTTCAAATGAACTTTAACCTGACGTGAGGGGAAGTTAAAACCCTCTCATGGTAATCAAGCCCCAAAAACCCTGTCCCCAAACCACTTCCGGCGTTCCTGGGGGGGGTAAAAATTTAATCTTTTTATTATTAAAAATACTTTATTTCGGTTATATATTATAAGGTCGAATAATTTAAATGCTTTTTTTCCTTATTTTTTTTGGATAATAATAAGAAGAATAATAGTTTTCAACCGTTAATATCTCATTTCCCTATATAACACTTTTAAAAAAACCCCAAATCCCCTAAAATAAAGCTCTTCTATTTTACACCCCCAGTGGTTTTAAATGTTTTGTCCCTATCACATAAAATTTTTTAAAATGGTGAGATTTTGATAAACTATCTAAATAAAAAACATAAGTGGTCAAATTATCTTTAATTTTTAAATTTTATTACAAAGGGGACAAGGGGAAAACTCTGGGGGGGCTCCAAAATAAACTGCGGAGGTACTTTGTAAACGTAATTTCATACTTTGATATATTGGACCATTTAATCCCAAAAAAATAATAATTATTTCTGGGAAATATTGACAAAATAAATTAGATATTATCGAATTAATTTAATCTTTGTGTTTTAAATGTGTGTTTATTAAATCAGGTTTCTAAAAATTTAAATACTTTTTGACTACGTAAAGTTTTGTTATTTAAGAAGAGCCATTTAAAAAATATAAAGTCAATTAAGTTTGCAAAAATTAGCTTTTTTGAATTAAACTGAATGGTAAATTGAGCGATAAGTATTTGTTATGTAATTGGGAAAAATTTTTTATTTTTTTCCCTATAATTTTTTTTTCTTCTTATATACGGGAAAGAAGAAAACTTATTTATATAAAATATATTTTAATAAATTTTTTTTGCTTAAAGTATAGCAGATAACAGCTCATAAATTGATAGGTGTTAAGACAAATCAGATGTTATATATACCAGAAATAAGTTTATTAATTTGTTGAAGATCCTTGGTTTCTTATTCAATGATCTGATAAGATAACTTATGTCTAAATGACTGTCAGCGTCTAAGGGGCGCTCAGAAGTTCAACAATCTCCACCTAGGATGTCCCACACCACACATGTTCAATCGAAGAGAGACCAGGGCGATCTAGGCTATGGTGTTTAAACCATGAAATCTACGCCCTTTTGGGCCCCATTTGGTCTGGGTTGTTTGTTTGGGAAAATTAAGGGGTTTTAATTTTCCAAAGAATGCCTTTAAAA